>JAFVLL020008088.1:0-54321 GCA_021397915.2 Tor tambroides | reverse complement strand
TTTTTTTTTTTTTTTTTAGAAATATTAAAGAATAAAATGACAAAAACGCAACTAAATTAAAAAATATAACAAATTTAAATGACAACTGTAAACATAAAAGTAAATTCAAAATATCAATAAAAACTATAGAAGTAACTAAATAATACTAAAATAACACTAGCCGCAGAGAAGAGGAGATTTTCAGTGAACAGTAAATAACTGTCTAATTTGGTCTGTTCCTCACGTATTACTTCAGAAGATAATGAATACAGCACAGAAGTTACACTGATTACTTTTATGGGGTTCTTTTTTAAGTCTTGGAGCTTGACAAGTCTCAATCACTGTTCACTTTCTTTGCACTGAAGAAAGCAGCATGACTATATTGCTAAATATCTGCCTTAAAGTAAATGTCAAAAGTTTCATTTTTGGGTGACCATTCTTTTAAATCCGAACAGATACCAGTGTTTGTCATTTCTGTGGTTAATGATCAAGATCAAAACAGCACCTCACATCCAGCAAACAAATGAGGCAGCAGAGAGGAACAAAAACGAGTGGAGATACCTGTGGCTTCCCTCCCACGTCTCCCATCACCACTTCCTCTTCTGCGTCAAGATCTGATGCTGCCAGAACTTTCTGCAAGAGCTGCTGCTGTTCCTCACGAGAGGAAAACATCAAGTCTTCCTCCTCCATCCCAGCCAACTTTGTAATCACCTAAAAAGAAATGAAAAGAATGAGATGTGACAGCCTGAGTCTCATTTTTATTACTATCCAGTTTGGCCACATTTCCAATCAGCATAATCAAAGTCAGGTGTTTGCAGTTAAAATATGATCTTGAAACCTTGAAACTGTATCCCTGGTCCACCAGGAAGCGCTGTCTCTTGGTGGAATAAGCCATTTCCTGTGTGTCCTGAGAGACGAGCGAGTAAAAGTAAGCATTGTATTCTTCCGCAACCATACCTGTGCAAAAAAGACAAGACAGGTCAATTTTAGTTTAAAATTTTATGTGCTAATCTGATAATTAAAAATTCATCCAAAAATGTTCCATTGCAGTTCCTTCAAGGGAAGTTTGCATGCATTACTATACAACATATAACTGTTTAGAACTTGACAGTCTAAATGGTCTGTCCACCAGATATCCCATAATGATGTGTTGACATCAATGTGTTGACTTCCAATAGCCGGTTACCTTTCTTGGCTCGCAGCACTCTGCCCAGTCTCTGAGCTTCCTGACGGCGAGAACCGCCGTGAGAGGAGATCTGGATTAGCACGTTTGCCTCTGGCAGGTCAAATGAAGTATCTCCTACCTGACAGAAGAAGAAAACAAGAGAAGACAGAATAAGAATGGAAGAAAATAGCCGTTCTAATGCTCCAGTAATCAATAAGCAAACCACCAAAAACGGTCTGTAAAAGTCAAAATGCCTAAATCTTCAATGTGAAACCAGACAAACGGAACCAATAAGAGAAAACTAGGGCCAAAAACGTAAGACAGACTTGGCGGTGTTGCATTTCAACATCTAACACACTGTAAAAATACAATTCGAAGCCATTCAGTTAGTTTAATAATATTATACACTGTTAATTTCCTGGAGTTAAAACTAGTTTAATTTTAAAATGTGCTTTGAATTTTTTTTAATGTAGTTTAAAACTAATTTTGTTGATAGAATGCTGTTTCAGCTAATATTTTATAGCAGAATAAGGCAAAGGCATTTAATGAAGATAAAAAGATGCAAGTGAACCCATTTAAAAAGGAAATAAATAAATAAGGTATTCTATGTAGTTGCAGTTTTTTCAAAGGCTTCTTTAGACATCCATAAACGCATTATTATTTAAAAAATGTATGCACTGTCTCTATTACAAACCATCTTTTCTCACCCCTACCTGCAGCCGTTTCCTATGCAGCTGCTCTTATCTTATTTGAATAGCCTGACTTTTGAGGACAATCATATCAGCACACGTGCATCATGTTTCCCATTAAATCATTTCTAAACATTTGCATTAAGATAGAAGTCAAGCCAGCATCCCAGCACTCCTGAAATCAGTGTCTCAATTAGACATGAATGTTTTGAACATTTGTTGGATGTAAAATTTCTAAAAATGTTTTGTTTTTGCACATGTAAAATGAGTAATGCATTGTTCCATATAAATTAAAACTAAAGTGTGTAATATCTGCAGCACTGGCATCATCAAAATAATGGTTATTTACTGCTTTATTTACTTTACCATGATTTGTGGACACAAGGGTTTAATCTTGACAACATTCAGAAATGTATTGTTTAGTCTGCTAGAATTTTAAAGATACATAGTTTTATGATGTTTTAAACAGCAAGCAGAGTGTTTGTTTTGTTAAACGAGTTATGCCAAAAAAAAAGAGAAAAGCTGCCTTTTTTTTCAGGTCATAACACATCTTAGACACATGAATCTTATTAGCATTTCTAAAGCCCCTAAAATGCAGAACTGTATTTGTTTTCTTGAAATATAGTTGGAACGTCAAGTTCTGAAGGGAATTAAAGGGTCACATCAGTGTACATCACCTCTGCTGAACTCTGTCAACTTAGCAACACAACAACTTCTGACTGAGTGAAAGTAGTGTTGAGTTTTAATTAAACGCTGCTTAAAATGAAAAGAATTATTTACTGACATAGATTGCAGAATTTTTCATTTGTGTAAAAGAGACTAAGAATTTAATAGTTAAATTAAAAATACTAATCTACATTTTCACAGGAAAGTGAGCCATTGTGTTGTGTAGGCCATTTACCTTGGAGATGAAGATGGTATTGATTTTGGGATTGTGTTTAAAGTTCTGAAGGATCTGCATACGTTCTCCTTGAGATGTGGGTCCATAAATATACGGTCTGATGAGAAAGAACAAAAGAGAATGTATGTGTACATATGTACATGTATACCAAAAATCATTTATATCATTTTGAGCATGCTGAAGAAAACATTTCATATAAGGGAGTTCACACGCTTACATATTTGCTAAAATATAACATAATACATAACTCAAAGCATTTTTTTAGCAGAATCTCATTGGATGTTATTATATATAAAAATTAGTGCTGTCAAACGATTAATCGCATCCAAAATAAAAGTTTTTGTTTACATAATATATGTGTGTGCTGTGTATATTTATCATCTGTATATAAAGACACACACATGCATGTATATATTTAAGAAAAATATGTTACGTTTATATATTAAATATATTTATATATAATATAAATATATACACATGTAAATATTTTCAAAACATATGCTGTATGTGTGTGTCTTTATATATACATAAACATACATAGTACACACACATATATTATGTAAACAAAAACTTATTTTGGATGCGATTAATCGTTTGACAGCACTAATAAAAATGATAAAATTATATAAATAAAAATATAAAGAAACTCTCAAACACAAACTCTTAAAGTCCTACAGTGTCGCCATACAGTATGAGATATAGAGTATAGCCTTTTGAACACACTTTGCACACTTTACAAGGAAAAGTCCATTCATTCATTCATTCATTTGGCAAAGTTAAAGGTGATTAAGAGCAAAGTAAAGCTGATTACAGGTTGCGCCAGGGCCAGTCTCGAACACTCGGACACAACCACAGGTTTGCATCATGGCCTTACAACATACAAAGTTCTGATAAGTACTCAAAAAAGGACATTTTTGTGGATCATTTGAGCTCATGCGGTGTGTTGAGCTCTTTTGTGTAAGCTGCACTTTAGCAGCTTTTAGTAAGTTTATGACTTTGTTGATACTGCACGTTTATGAACTCTTAACATGCCTTTGAGTAGCATTAAAATGAAAAACAAATCATTGTTTAATACAGTCCTGAAAAGACCATAAAGGTCCCAGAAATCAAATAATTTTCTGCATAAAGAAATTGCATTTAGCAATATTGCTTAAACTTTTCAAGATGGACCTAGCATAACCTCTGAGGTGATTTCAAATCAAGCTTTTAAAACTCATGTTCCATTAACTGAAAAACTGCACTACCCAAGAGAGTTCAATAAGAAAAACTGCTTTTACAAAAAAACTGCTGCTTGTGTGAACAGCAGATGTAATGCAATTTCTGGAAAAGCCAATACGCCAATTTAACCGTAATTAACCAAATGTTTTATGTTTGAAAGCACCTACCAAGCAGTTCATTTGTGCATAAATCAAGCTGTCTTTTTTCTGGTTTTCAAAAACCTTTTAACTAAAAAATATTCCATGCTTACAAAGCAAATTAAAGGGAAAAATACTCAGAGGCCATACACTGGTGTATGCATATGTGTTTGAATATAAGGGATTACTTGTTCAGGCGGATGGCATATTCTTTCAGAGCGAAGACGTTGTCGGCAAAGACGATGATCTTGTCGTTTCTCCGCTCGTGGTAGCGGATCAGGAACTGACATGCACGGAACTTGTTGGGATTCATGGTGTAGAGCAGAATTCTCTTCTTCGTCTTTATGGCCACATATTCACGATAAAACTCAGGAGACATGGGACACCATACCTAGACGCACAGAGAGCGAGAGGGAAACGTACTGTAAGCTTAAAGCACACAAAACAACAATACACACCACTCTTTACATTTTCTACAAACCCCATTGTGTTACTTCACCCCTCCAATTAGCTTGATTAGCTACATGGATTAGCTCCTCAAAAGGTTTATCCAACAAACTCTCATGGTCACTAATCTATGAAGCTTCTATTTAATTAAAACAGCTTAAAACGTTTATGAAAGTTATTATATAAATGTAAAGCTTATCTATAGATTTTTATATACACTAAAAGGAAATAAACTAGTGCTGTCAAATAATGAATCGCATCCAAAATAAAGATTTTTGTTTACATAATAAATATAAGCAGTACACTCACATATGTTATGTATATATAAATACATATACATGCATGTATATATTTAAGAAAAATAGGTTGTTTATATATTAAATATATTTATATATAATAAAAATTATATGAATATAAATATATACATGTAAATATTTTCAAAATATATACTGCATGTGTGTGTATTTATATATCCATAATAAATATACAGAGTAAACACATTATGTGAACAAAAACTTTTATTTTGGATGTAATTAATCGTTTGACAGCACTAAAATAAAGTTTGAGTTTCTAAACATGATGTTAAGAGCTATAAAATGATTTTTGTTTTCTTTAGAATAATCAAACACTCTTATTTACATCTAAAACTGTATAGATATACTTCAGTTGAATAAAAAATAGTAACTGTGAAAAAAAATATTGAAAATATAATTTCCATGACCTTTTATGATTTCTTAATTTCTACTTTTTTCAGGACATGAAATCTTTTTTTTTTTTTTTTTTTTTTTTTAAGTTCTCCAGTACTGGAAAAACCCAATATACATTTAATTTATAGCCTAATCTAATTTATATATTTGACTTACTGACTGACTTGACGGCAAAAGATTTTATTTAGTTAAAAAATGCTAAAAGGTTTACCAAAAAATGTGATAAATGCTTTGCATTGGAGTTTTTAAAAAATATTTATAGAGCGTTTTTGTAAAGATGTTGTTCAGCGTAGAGTGAACATTGCATGAGTCAGCACATGTGGTTTTCTGCTCATGTGGCTAAAGGGTCTGCTGGGCTTTTGTTTAGTAAGATCAAAAAATTAGAGGCAATACTGAATAACTGTACTGTATTTTCTTTGTACGCCAGGCTCCAAAGCCTTCCAACACAATGTTTCACAATTTCATGCACCATGCTGACCCCCTGACAAGGTTCAGACATCAACCTTCACAAGTTCACATTATGAAATACGCATGTGAAAAGATCTTTTGTTGTCTTTTTTGTACTTTGGGGAGAAATGTTACACACTATAATTGTTTCAGTGAGACAATTAATATTTCAAACCCTCACCTCAGCACACTGGACTTTAGCAATGTAACCATTGTTCTGTAGTTCCATCCAGTTCGCCTCATAGAGCTTCGGCCCAATCAGAAAGTTCAGATCGACAATCTTATCATCCTCTCTCACTAATGTGGCAGTGAGACCCAGTTTACAGTGAGCCTGGACTATCGTCAGAACACGACGGAACATCTTTGCTGCAATACAAATACAAAACAGTCAGGAATCTATATCATTATCACTTATGTTATGTTATTTGTGTTTAAATTAAATAATTATTTTCACATGTTCTCAATAAAAGTGAAATGCTAAGCTAAGAGACAAAATTCCACCCATTTAGAAGATATTCCTCCTATAATAAATGTCATTTTGCTTCTCCGCAATTTTCTGATTCAGATTTAAACAGCTAAAAACAACGGAAAACAAACATCTGTGCTTGTTGTGAAGGACAACCTCATTTTTTCTGCTTCTGTTGTTTACCATATTTGATGTGCATTAGGCATGCGTGTTTGCTCAAATCTGAATAAAAGCCCAAACTAAATCTCTTCATCATATAAAGTGATTTCGGCCTCTTCAGAAGACTAGGATTTAATCAAGTATATATTCATTCCAATAAATAAATATCCATTCATATAGACTACCTTTATGATGTCTTTATGAACTTTTTAAAGTTGAAAATAAAATGCTGAAAAAAAGTTCATTTTTAGGTGAAATATCCCTCCAAGAAAGAAGGGTAAGAAAACGTCCCATTGTTAAAATACTTGCTATTCAAAATTCAAAAACAGCAGTGATGTCTTTGTAATATTTGCATACTGAATTGCGATTGGTCATCTGTCTTGAAATTATGGAAATTTCACGGTGGGTGGAGCTAACTAGTGTGAAATGAGAAAAACAAGAATACAAGCGACCAAAAAAAAAAATTGCACTGACGACACGATTTCTCACTTGATATTTTATCAAGTCACACACTAAACCTACCTGGGATTGTGTGCACCTCATCTAGTATAATGAGCCCCCACTCCTGACTTTTCATCCACTCCATGACCCTCTCAGCCTCCCATGAGCGTTTGGTGGTGTGGCCCAGCATAGAATAAGTACTAATGGCCACCGAGCAGCCGATGGGTTTGTCTTTTGCATCTGAAGTGAAACGGCAGATCTGGGAGTCATCAATGGTGGACCACATCTTAAACTGAGCCTTCCACTGTTCCACTGACACCGAGGAGTTTCCCAACACCAGACAGCGTTTACGCACTGTGCAGGCAGCAGTGACGCCCACCAGTGACTTACCAGCACCTGCAGGACAGAACAGTAGAATAACAAAAGACCTCAATGTAGATTCATTTCAATTTATCTCAATAAAAACATTCAAAGAGCTTCTAAACCCGAGCTGCTCTGGTAATGTAGTCTTAAATTCTCTGATCTTGTACATGCATTTTTTTTATGATTAATAAACTTAAACAGTTGGTTTTCTATGGCATTAAGGTGCAATTTCTGGCTGTCAGTATTTAAAGCTATGTGGAATGATGTAACTAGCTAAAATCGATTTTACTGAATAGCAAAAATGACTTGTGTCTTGAAAGCACAAGAAAAAATGATATTTATGATATTATAGCTGTCTTGGAGTTTTAAGATTAATTATAATAACCGTACAATTTCCAGCAATTATTAAAAAAAGATCAAAAAAATCAAATATTTAAAAAATAAATTAAAATTAAGGAATCAATGTAACAATTATACATTCAAAATAATATAATTATAAATTAACTTACATAAAATGTGTTTTAAATTAAATTCATACCATTGTTAAAATGTATAATTTTTTGTGTTTTGGGCCAATGAAAATGTTGGAAGAGCAAGCACAATAATCCTTTTATGGTGCAGAAATTATTCACTTTACCTTCAAAGCACAAGGTTTTAAAGTTAAAAAGGCCTCTTTACACGTAACAAAATAAAGAAATTGTGCATTTCTGGAACCCAGGCAATGACAAAAAATGCTTTAACTGTTTGGAAAATGAATATTCAATTAATAATTATTAAAAATACATAACCAGGTGGAGGCAGAACTACTAAATTTCTGTAAAGTCTATATCATAATTGTTGCAATGAGGGCATTGATAGAAAATAGTATGAAATGACTCATTTCATATTATTTCATTACTCTTCCCAAATATCATTACTAAATTTTATAATTACATTTTCCAAAGCCTTGTCTGTTTAAAGGACCCTACAGTCCAAGACTAGGCATCAACCGCTTCTGGGAAGAAATGATTCAAACACTGTACATAAGTGAAGAGATTATTTACCACAAGGCAGGACAATGACTCCAGATCGAGCTCTGCCGTTCCCAAACATCTTCCTCAGACTCTTTTCCTGATATGGTCTCAGCACAGCAGTGGGCTTCAGGTCCATGTTGATGTCTGGGTTCACTGTGTCGTTACGGAAGTCATATTCAGCCAGGAGAGGATATTCCATCTGAATGCAACGTTTCTGAAGCTCCTCTATCATTTCCTAACAAGCGCCAGCACAAATATGAAGAAAGAATTAGATTACTGTGCATGAAATCTTCATTGAATAACCATTTAAACTAAACCAAGCCTGTCAGGGTAAATTAACCCTAAACTCACAATGAAGTAACATTCTCATTCACACACCTGACGGATCTCAAATGACACTGTTTGTGTCTCTTCCTCCTCCTCCTCCTCTTTATCCATCTGTTCGTAGTAACTGAAGATGTCCTCCGGCACCTGATTTCCTGTGCGCTGCCCTTCTGCAGGCTGGGAGGTGGATGGACCACCATTGTCCTGCTGAAACTTTGAGATCTGGACAGGACGATGGTACCAGATTAGTTTTGCTCCACTGTAAGAGTTTTAATGTTTACACCCAGACAACATGTTTTGTGCTCATACTTACTGCAGATTTGCTAGAGATGGTCTCAGTGATGAGCTCAGTCTCCTCTCCCTCAGCAGACCGAAGACGACAGTCCCGAATCACTGTGTCCTGTAAGAGCCTCTGAATGACATCAGGGAACGCACTCTCCACAAAGTACCTGTTCTCAACACACACACACACACACACACACACACACACAAACTTAACCATCTGCACTATCAGTGCCATGTAGTTGTTGCACAGTCTAGTTTTTATGAACTCACCAAAAGTTTGTGGTCAGTCCAATTTTTATACTTTTTACATAGCAAGTCAAGGATGCATTAAACTGATCAAATGTGGCAGTAAAGACATTTACAATGTTACAAAAAAATATATTTCAAATGAATAGTTTTTAACTTTCCATTTATTAAGCAATCCTGAAATAAAGAAAAAAAACACAGTTTCCATAAAAATATTCAACAGCAAAATCCTCCAATAAGTGTTTTATAAGCATCGGATTAGTATCGTAAAATGATTTCTGAAGGATCATATGACACTGAAGACTGAAAAATAGCATTTTAAAAAAATATTAAAATAGAAAACGGTTACTTTTAAATTGTAATATTTCAATATTACTGTTTTTACTGTATTTTTGATCAAATAAATGCAGCCTTAGTGAGCACATGACACTCTTTTCTTACTGAATGGTAGTCCACAATAAACAATTCAATTTGTGACCCTGGCCCACAAGGGTCAATTTTTTGAAATTGAGATTTATACATCATCTGTAAGCTGAATAAATAAGCTTTCCATTGACGTATGGTTTGTTAGGATCGGACAATATTTTGCCGAGATACAACTATTTGAAAATCTGGAATCTGAGAGTGCAAAAAAATAAAAATATCGAGAAAATCACCTTTAAAGTTGTCCAAATTAAGTTCTTAGCAATGCATATCACTAAGCAAAAATTAAGTTTTGATATATTTACAGTAGGAAATTTACAAAATATCTTCATGGAGCATGATCTTTACTTAATATCCTAATGATTTTTGGCATAAAAGAAAAATCAAGATTTTTGACCCATACAATGTATTTTTGGCTATTGCTATAAATATACCCCAGCGACTTAAGACTGGTTTTGTGGTCCAGGGTCACATTTATGTTTCTGAATCAAGTACATGCAATCTTAAGATTCAAAGCTAACACTTCACATTCAAGTTCAGCTGAATCCAAAGAGTATCCCTAGCCAAAACAACACCTGACTTCCTCTTATCTAAATATTATCTGCTATGCTCAAAACGCCACCAGATGTCAGAACTAACATCTAAAACATTCAACAGACCATAAGCAATATGTATTATTCAATATACAACGTGCTCATACATAACTAATTATTTAACCTTTCTTTAGTAAGAAGTAAAGAAAGAGGAAACAATGTAGAACGAACTGACCTGTTGTGTTTCAGGACCAGTTTGACTTTACCATAGCTCACTGTGCACAACTGCAGGAGAACAGAGAGAGTAAAAGAGAGGCTTTGATATATACAAACTGTAAAAAAAAAATTAAAAAAAATTACATAACATTTACGCATTTAGCAGATGCTTTTATCTAAAGTGACTTACAAAAGAGAAACAAAGCAATTGTTGCATAGTGCATTGGTTGCATTGGCTTGAGAGTGTGGATT
Source organism: Tor tambroides (assembly GCA_021397915.2). NCBI lineage: Eukaryota > Metazoa > Chordata > Actinopteri > Cypriniformes > Cyprinidae > Tor > Tor tambroides. The sequence goes on along the minus strand of JAFVLL020008088.1, from coordinate 43,910 downwards.
GGTTCCCACAATCATGGCTCACACACACTTCACTTCCAGCACAAACACAAACCTTAATAAACTGCACTATGCCGTCTGGCACAGAGGTCTTGCTGAGTTTCTGCAGGTACTCTATGATGTCAGAGGTCTGCAGGCCGACGCTCACAGCGGCGTATAGAGAGTAAGCAGTCAGCTTGTACTCGTGCACATGGGTAGGTCTGCACACCGGCTCTGATATAGCCACCAGGAAGTCCTGAGCATATTTATACACTGGAGAGAAAGCCTCTAGGAAGATGTGACCATCAGGAGCCTACAACAGTCAAACACATACATAATGGCATAGTCGTAGCTTCTGTTGTAACTGCCTAATAAATCAAGGATCTTTAGTCTTACCACCCATAGGGGCCGGGAAGTGTGGTCATTCTTGAGAAGCATCTGTAGTCTGTAGTCTTTGGCTCCATACTCATCCAGTTTAGTGCTGGATTCATCCACCTGCTTCCCAGCAGCTGCTGGAACGGCCTCCTGAGACTCACTGCCCATCACCTCTTCATCATCCTCTTCCTCGTCATAATAACGTTTCTTGGACTTTTTATCTAAAGTGAAAAAAACAACCACTTATGCGATTTTAGAAGACCTGGTTATAGTTTAAACCTTGCCTCTTGAGTTCCAAAAAGAACCCGAAGACCTCGCTGGTTTGGTGTTTTTAGCAATAGTTTAAGTTAATAGCATTTAGAAACAATATCTGGATCTACACTTTAACATAAATTTACAAAGAGTGTCTATAATGTAAATAATATACTTAAGAATATTCTTAAGTGCGACTGCAAATGTATTTTTTTTTTACTATTAATTTTTATTTAATGCAGTTAATTGAACTTAAGATTGATTGTTTGATCCACCCAAGTATTTCTATGTAATTTCATAATTACTAATATTGTCAAATATGATTAAAATGTACTGCTGAATGCACTGACAAGCATTTATAGTAAACTAAACTGTCATTTGTGTTGAAATTTGTATGTCATACATTTTAATAAAATGTTAATTACACATTTGTAATTATAGTACAATTTAGTACATTTAAAAAAAACTTTAAATGTAATATCAAAACACAAAGTTAAAACTGTAATCCATTACTTCACGTGTGCTTTAGTATGTTGCACTGAACACATCAAAATAAGTGCACTTCTTCAAAACATGACAAAAGATTATCAAAATATAATGACTTAAGATGCAAAGTAAAACTTTTAATTGGACATTATTGCAAAGTGTACTTTTACAAACATTCATGAAGGTGTACTTTAAGCACCCTTAAGTGCCATTTTATTTCATTACAACTATATTATCTGCAAGTATTTTCTTTATTTGTGTGTGTGTGTATATATATATATATATATATATATATATATATATATACACATATACACACACACACACACAATACACCTTTTTAATATATTCACTTTAAGTACACTACAAGTGCAATATAAGTAATGGCATTTCAATTTCACAATGGAACGGAAGAACAGGATTGAGCACTCCTGATTTAGGCAGTCTGTTTAGATTGTATGCCATAGTGTTTATATCCATGATATTACTTTTGAACAGACATAAGCTCATGGTTATCTTTAAACCATCATGCCTCTGTAATTGCTGCTGCATTCGTTAAACATGGTAGATAACAGCAGATAGTAGATAAAAGCATGGCATCCATCTTACCTCGATCACTCTTATCTTTCTTCCCCATGGTGTCAGCCCTAAAAAACACTCTCCTGTTGTGAATTCAGTGGTGGTTTAACACATTTTAGTATAAAAACGCAGGAGGATTTATTAGGACGTCACTGCTGTAGTGGCCATATCCAGCACGCTCTTCCTCTACGAATAAAACGGTTGAGAAATGTAAACCAACCCAGCACTCTACCGCCACCTGCCGGCTGGACGTTCACTGGCTGCTCTCAAATAACAGCTCAAATATTCGAACTGGCGTGAAATAAAACACATTCCCCATTTTAACTGTAATTTAGAATTTATTTCACTTCAATACAGTCCAAATATCAACATTATCTGGAATAGTATAATATTTAATGACAGGACGTGTGAAAGAACAATCAAAATATATAGTTTCAAATTCAAGGTTTTAAAACTACAGAACACTTCACAATTTACCACACAAGTAACCAACAGTTTAACAAATTTAACGTTTATGATTTGTTATGAAAAGGCAACAGAGTAAAACTGACACAAGACTGGTTTTAGATGGCGTACTGAGCGTTAAACACTGAATATCACTGTGAACAGAAAAATAAGACTACGTCTTACTCATAAAACATCAGCAGAACTTATTGATCTGAGAGTAAATTATTGGTAAACCCGTTATGTAATTTGTCACATTGAATGAGGCTGGATGAGACAATAAAGCTTAATTCTCTGAACAGAAGCTAATCAAATTAGATCAAATGATTCTTGAAAACATTCATTCATATGTAAAGCACCCCACTGAACTGAATGTGACAATGTACATAAGAATGGTTTTACACATGATTTACTCAGAAATTTGTTCATCAATTATGTGTTTGTCTCTTGTAAGGCTGTGAGGTTGTGTTGTATATTTTTTTGTCGGTGATAAATTAAAAGTTGATGTTGCTTATGTTCCCATGACGTTCCTGACGTAAAATGACAACTGACACCAGAGAAGAGTGTTCTACGCTCCTGCATCCGAGACGCATGTCGAGTATCTGTATGTGTAGAGTTTGTTATCTGCTCCTCCACTCAAAATCAGCTAGAAACAAAGCAGACAGAGAAAAGAAATTGTGATAAATCCACAGAAATATACTTCAAGTTTACTCACTGTTAAAGACCCCATGAAATGGTTTAACAGTTTTCTTTACCGCGTTGATGCATTTTCTATTGAAACAGGAAGTAGGTAAACGACATATCCTTACAGCCAGAAAAAAAAAAAACCTAGACTAATGGAGTTTCTAATGTTTGAAACAAATTTTATTTATGGAAAAAGAGGGCCAAAACTCTACAAAACAATATGTGAAGGCCCTCATATCTAAGCTGATAAGTACCTCTGGTTGTAATAAAAACAAATAAACTCAAAAATATGTTAGTTTAATGTTGTACATCTTTCTATTCAGTGTTTTTAACATTTTAATTAAGATTATGTTTATGTAAGTAAATGTAAACAATTTTCTGGCTTTCATTCAAATTAAATTTGTTTAAAATGTTAACTCTTACAAGAAATAGGCTAACAACATGTTAAAACATTCTAGCAATATGCTAAATCATGCTAGAAACATACTAGCAATGTGCTAAAACATGTTAGCAGTGTTCTCATGCTAGCAACCTGCTAAAACATGCTAGCAGTGTGCTAAATCGTCTAGAAATAAACAGTGCCAAGGCTACAAGTGTGATAAATCATGCTATAAAACATGCTAGAAATTAGATAAAACACACTAGCAGTGTGTTTTATCGTGATATCTTCACAATTGACCGTTCGCAAAGAGCTTGATTGACAGGCGATCTGACCAATCAGAACGCATATATTATGTGCCGCTGCTGCTATCCGCCATTTTGCCCGACAGCTACGACAGGTCTCCATAGAAATACATGTTAAAACGGGGTAAAATAGATCGACTGAATTGAAACTTTTTCAATATAACTAAATATAAATACGTGCGGAGGGTTAAGCTGTGCTGTTGTTGGTTGCCACGGTAACAGCAATAAACTAAGGTATTCCTTTTAAAGACTTGTTTTGCGTACCAGAAAACCTGTCATGTCTGGTGCTGTATGCATGGCTTGCAGCGCTTAAGTTAAATACTGAGTGTTAAATAATAAAATAATATGTTAAAACGTGTGCTCTTATCATTCTGTGGACAAAATCCCGTGAACTTCGCACCGATCGGGAGCTGTATATGCACATGTGTGCTCATCTGTTGTCAGTGCAGCTAACCTCGCGTCGCTTCATGTCATCTTCCCACTCAGTAAACTATGACAGGTCCTTTACTGCAAAAAGACCGTCACTGCGGCACTCTAAAGTGATGAAACTATGGCGCTATGTGCTTTTTAAAACCATTTTCATAGGTTTCACGTTATATTGTCGGCTCGGAAAATATGTAAATGTAAATGCGCATGCCCAGTAGCCGCAGCTGTATCCTCCTAACTTTAGCCTTAACCACAAATCAGACAGGAGAGCAGATTAACTTCGGTGGACTTAAACTTGAAAAATGGTCTGTTCCGCGGTTGAAATAAAACACTTTCTGATGTTTATTCATGTTTATTTCGTGCTTTACGTAAATATGAAAAGACGATCGGTTCACGTGTTTGAACTGAGGCAATACAGCGATCTGTCACGACACATTGAAGAGCCACAAAACGGTATTTATTGTTTGAATTTCTATAAAAATGACACAGTTTAAAAGCTGAGGGTCCTGAGACCTTGTTTCATATCAGAAGTAACCTGCTCTGTCTTCTCTGTTGGTGTTTTGTCAGTTTCCTCTTTGCTCTGCGATGTATTTTTCACTGCTTGAGAACGTGTGTAGAGTGAGAGCGGCATTGTTTGTCGGTCATGGCAACAGTAACTAAGGGTGGGCGGGTTTTGCGAACGGTCAATTGATTGAATTATTTTAAACTTTCAGTCTAGGCTTTCTAAAGCCAACATCAAAGTTTGTCTACAAACTTTACTATCTAGTTTAAATTAAAATGTTTATTACACAGAATATTCACCTCAGTGTGAACAACCTATTTGATTTCTTATGGCATTTAACAGTCCTAGAAAACAGACAAATATTTGGATGGATTGTCATACCCCATTCTCTGTCCAGTCAACGCAAAGCACTTTGTCTTCATGGGCAGCAAGATCATACAGTGGAGCTTTACAGCTGTAAGGAAGAAACCTGGACTGTTAGGGACAGACATGCGGGAACAGGATGGTTTTGGGTTATAATGTATCTGTAAGTCACACACCTCCTTGTGTCCCACAGTTTGACCACATTATCTAGAGATCCTGACACCAGCTGATGCTCGTGAGATGGAGACCACCTGACCGCCGTCACCCAACCATTATGGGACGTTAGAGACAGGAGAACTAGAGAGCCGTCTGGACAAAACAAGAGATATGAGCAATGAAAATAACTTAGTATGAAAGGGCATCATTATATGGGATTTCTGATAGTCACCTTTAGATCTTGGGTCCCATAGACGCACATGTCTGTCGGTGCTGCCCGAGGCCAGACGGCGACACAGTGGAGAGTATGAGATACAGCTAAAAACCTTACTGCCCATCTGCAATGCAAGAACATCAGTCTGTAAATCCAACAGTCCTTAAAGGTAATGTGTGTATATTTTTCATTTCTTAAAATACATTCTCCTGACCCAACTTAATATGCAGAGACTAGTAGTAGTAAGCAGAAAACACTGTGATCAGCCCAACAGATCAACAGTGGCTAAACCAATGGTGTACAATTAAGATAACTAATAAGGAACTTTCCAATTGTCTGTTCATGGCAGAAAGGAAAATTTTCAGAAACAAGTCTGAAAACAGTCATTATTTTATGCTTGGCGACACCAGTGCTGGAAAAACTACACACTTCACTTGTCCAGAACTCCCACCCATCACAATAATTATTTTACTATAATAATTAGTATTAGTATTATTATTCAAATTATTATTTATAAACAAAAAAGGCTAAGTTATAATTAAAAATGGTAAAAAAGTATCGATAATAAGCATAAACTGTTGATTATAAATATTATTTATAAAATACATGTAACTAATGTTATTTATAAATTGTTTAGAAACAACAATAACAAGTTATTATTATTTATAAGTAGTTCATAAATAACTTTAATTAACATATTATTATGCTCTCCTGTCCACATCTGTGACAAAATGCAGACACTAGAGAACTGAAAAATGTTATATTTTCTTAGAAAAAAACAAAAACTAATGGATCTATTACTATATTTCTATGATGAACTAGTGTCACTCACTATTGTACTCTTCTGTCCACCAGTCTCTGCATCCCATAGACGGATGGTGTGATCCCATGATGCACTGCACAGCTCCTCAGCGTCCATCCAGAGCACAGAGGACACTGCCTCATTATGACCAGAGAAAGTCATGAGGGGAGTCTAGAGCGGAATAAAAAGAATTTATAAAATTGCAAACTATTAATTAATAACAAGAATCCTTGTGTCAAGAACGTGCATAGAGATACTAACCCGCGTGAGCCCCATCTGCTCTGTTTTCTGTTTTTTGCGTGGCCTGTTGGGTTCCTCTGTTTCATCCTCTTCCTCTGTTGGCACTGAGGACAACAATAATACAAGTCAGCTTTTTTCTAAAAGAATTACTTGACATCATTTCATTGTTTTCTTTTTTGAAGGTGGATGTTTAGCTTGTCTTTCGGAATTAAACATCTCATTGAATCTTCTAAAGAAAACATACCTGCTGACCATATCTTAAGCATTTTGTCCCATGAGCCACTGGAAAACTGAAGAGAAAACAAAACATGAGACACACACTCAGTGTGTCTAGCAAACTAAATGTATGATGTTGTTTTTGGTTAACATTACAGACTGAAAGAGTAGCAAACACACAAACCTTCGTCCTAGTGGGGTCGACGGCAACTGTGTCTACACTTCCTGCGTGTCCACGGCAACAGTGTCGAGCCTTCACTTTGTTCCGTTCGGAATTCCACTCCCATAATATGATTGTTTGATCCAGAGATGCGGTCAGGAGCAGAGAGCTCAGACCATCTAGAAGCCACAGAACCATCAAACAGAAAAAGAACTGACAAATCCAGAAACCTCATGCATCATTAACTCTTACAAGATACATACAAATTACATTAGGCATCTCATACTGAAAAGATTCTAACCTCTCTTCACCCAGGCTACATCCTTCACAACATCGCTGTGTCCAGCCACAGTCATCACAGCCTTCCCTTCCATAGACCAAATCCGTGCAGTCTTATCATAAGAGCCTGTGAGGATCCTGGGATTCGGGCAGAGGAAAGAATTTTATATATCAGCCACAAAACTGTCCAAGCAAATTGATTTTGACTTCTGAAACGCACCATTCAGAATCTGCCTCCACTGAGCTGATCCAGTCATCGTGCATGATACACTCCTCCGGCTGCGGGGCTGTGAACTTCTCAACATATTCTATTTCCACCACTTCTTCCTGTAAACATACACATATTACACACATGAGCATTTAACCAAACTGAAAATATATTTTTGCAAGTTGAACAGATTAACTCTTTCACTTTCGTAGCAGTTTAACCATCAAACACTGCTTGAACTGAGTTAAACAATTACACCAATTCATATGGATTACTTTTACAATGTCTTTTTATTTTTACTATTTGAATCTGAATCTACAATCTGAAATAACTGGGTTTTTTTAGTTGTAATACATTTTAAAATGTAATTTATTCTTGTGATGGCAAAGCTAAATTTTCTCAGCGATTACTTCAATATCACATTATCAGACAGAAATCATTCTAATATGCTGATTTGATGCTCAAGAAATATTTCTTTTATTATTAACAATGTTGAAAACAGTTGTCCTGCTTATTATTTTTCTATGTTTTAACATATTGTTTCATTGTTTTGATGAAGAGACAGTTCAAAGAAACATTTATTTGGAAATAGAAATCTTTTGTAAAAAATGTTGAGACTATTTTAAAACAAAGATAAAGTCTTACATGGTTGAACAACATGAGGGTGAGTAAATAATGACAATTTAAATTTTTGGTTTAACTATTCCTTTAAATTCAGTCTTAAATAGTCTGACGTCTAACCATATGTTACTGTCAAGCAATCTGATTGGAGCTTGTAATTGTTGTGCGCATAATATGAGTCAATGTAGGCAGTCCACAGATGTGTGCTGGTGGCGACTACATTAAATGCATTGCCATACCGTTGAGATGTTCTCTGTCTCCATGTGACTGGCCAGTGAAGTGCGGAGAAACTGACCTTGAACCAGGAAATCAAACTCAACATGTTTGTGTCCATCTGTAAAAAGAGACATGAGTGATGTGAATAGAATTAAATGACAAATAGAAGGAAAACATAAATCAAGCACTGCTGCTCCAAAAGTCAGAATCTGGGGCTGTATTACAGAAACATCCTAACTTAAAATCCCAACCCATCCTATCTGTTTAGTGACCATGGTAATTTCACTGAGGAAATGAGAAAGTCAAGAATTAAGATAGGACCTTTCTGTATCCTTAAATCAACTGTGCGAATCTTATTATTAGATTCTACACAATGTTTTGAAAATGATTTTTAGTCAGTGTTATAGTAGGCAAGTATACTACAACATAGCTAAGTGAAAACACGTGATCAAAAAGAATGCATGGTAAACAAGCTGACCATTCTTAGCTTCCAGCAGTTTGTTGATGACACCACTGAGGTCCGCCACCTCCGAGGCAGCAGGGATGGAGAATGGAACATCATCTATCAGATACCTACAGAGGAGAGCATGAGGAGAACATCTTACATCTCGTACAAACACAGCCTGCATCTACTTATCTTTTTTTTAAAAAAAAAAAAACCTGATATATACCCACACAATTTTGAGCACAGCTTATAAAGAAACGAATTTCACTATCTAAACACTATGAATACTACTAAGCAAAATCAGCTGGATATCTCATATGTAGCTAAGCTAAACGTTTCAGCCGTTTGTATTACGTACACCAAATATACTCACTTTTTGTTTTCGGTGAAGAACCGGGCCTGTACCTGCGACATTTTATCTTATTAGACTGTAACTATTTAGAAAACGCATCTGATTACTGGCGAACTTCACTCTGTATGGAGCCACTTTGCCACCATGTGGTTCCCAATGCGTGCGGATGAAGACATGACAGTCGATCACAGAGCAATCGATGCTCGACAAATGCGCGTGCAACTGTTGATGTCTGAGTTGAGTTACATACATTTAAATAAAATATAAAGCGACTTGGATTTCCAGTAAGAAGATGGTATAAATGTTGTTAAGTATGATTGTTCCAATGCAAACCCATTTTAAAATAACGAGATGCTGGACAATGGAAAGGTTCTACTGCTCTCCCCTGCTTCTCAGATGTTTTCCTGAAAAAAATCACCAATAATCAAATGTCTAGAGTTAGGAAAGAGATCACAATGTCTATGTACTCAGATTTACCAAAAGCCACACCCCAAAACACTTTCACCTAACAAGAGACTACATTTTACATAAAGAAAATGAAACATATTATAAGGGTCAATACAATCCTGTCCCAAAACTGTTGTGTTTTGTTTTTTTTTATGTTGTTTCATTACATTCTCAGTACTCATATAATAGTACTAAAATATGTAATAAAATTTAATATATTTTATAAAATAATGTCACAATTCATGTCACACATATGCACTGGTTTCCATGTTTTATGGGGACATTCCATAAACGTAATGGATTTATACTGTACAAACTGTATTTTCTATCCCCTAATCCTAAACCTACCCAACACAGAAAACTTACTGCATTTTTAGATTTTTTAAAAATGACATTCTGTATGATTTATAAGCTTGTTGCCTCATAGGGACCAAAAAAAAAAAATGTCCCCATAAGGTATTCCTATCCTTGTGGGGATATTTGGACCCCATAATGAAGGGAATACCAGATACACACATATATACCGTATAAAATAAAATTTAAAAAAAAAATGAAAATGAAATAAAAAATATAGCCTATTTAAAAATGGGCCAAGCCAAAAATAGCTAAATATTTTCCTTACAATATTTTGTCCATTTACAATTTTGACCACTAATTACTGGTCACTTCTTGGTTGTCTTTGCAGTGAAAAAAGTCTGATCATTCCTCTTTAGATAACATTTTTTCAGTCGTGGGAAGCAAGCCATTTTGCAATATACTCTTATATTCCAAAGCATTAACTGACTTCTCACAGTGAAGGAGCTCACCATACCAGCAGGTGAAAAGGCTCCCCCATCATGACACATCTTCTTCCATGCTTCACTGTGGTAGAGATGCATTCATTATTGTATTTCTCACCAGACCTTCAAAGACACCGCTCTGGTGCATAACCATGCAGCTCATGTTTTATCATGATTCATCACTCCACACAATTCTGCTGAACCACTCTAACTCAAACTTCCCATATTCTGTCAAAAAAAAAAAAAACCTCATGGTGATGGGTTTTTTTTTCAGACAGCAATGGCTATTTAAGAGTGCATTTGCTTAATTCTTGCTAACTTCCTTACCAGTTAATTGTGGTTAAAGTCATAAAAAACTAAGTGTTTAGCCATTTTGGCCTTGGCTTTTTTTTTTTTTTTTTTTTTGCTTTTTTTTTGCCCAGGATTGTATGTATTCATATATGGTCCTAAAATACATACAAAATTAGAAAAATATAATTTTGTTTCATTTTGGTGTGAAATGTGAATCGGGCATGCTCTGCCAGATTTTGTGATTGCCCTCATGCTCTTATATATGTTGACAATTTTTTCATATTTAATTTTATTGTTATTTTCTCTAAGGAAGAAAATAACTTCAAACCAAAATATGTGGTATATATTTGAAAATATATGTATACATCTTGAGAGCAACCTCTGAACAATAACATTTCCTTTTGAGAAGTAGCTAGTATTTTTAATATTAGACTAGACAGAACTTTTTTTTAAAAAACTTCTGTCACTAGAAACTCTGAATGCATAGTTCAATAAATTGTGCAAGTACAGAGGAACTTTGTTCTATTTTCCTGTTTTCTCTTCAAATATGTGATGTTTTATCAGCCAGTAGCAGTTAAACAGCAGATGTGTTAAGCATATCAAACTTTGTTTTTTTATATAGCCATGTCCTTCTAATTGCTGTTGTTGTGTTCTTGTATACGTCAAAGTTCCCAATGAACAGCAATATTTCATGTTTTCGCACAACAACATCACATCTCTTTATCCAGAGATCCTTGACAAACATGTCCTAAGCAGTCTGATCAACACCCATCAAGCTGACAGCTGACATAGTAACTTTGCATTGTTTAGGTCACGTCGTCCCAGCAGGCCGAGGGGTCAAGGTTGCGTCTGCTGTGGGTCCGCAGCTGCAAGAGGCCTCTCCGCTTTTCCCAAGACCCTCCGCTGTTGCCGACCTGCCTGGGGACACCATGCAACTCTCCTGAGTCCGCTCCCTTGGCAGTGAGCACCCGTGGGAGGCAGGGCGAGAGATAACGTACCGCTTGAAGATCCCCACATTACCTCACCAGATAAGGCAGAGGGAGGGGATGGAGCCGATCGGGGTGGACATTGGGCCTTTGGGTGGAGGAGAGGGCCGAACCCCTTCAAGCATTTCGAAGGAGACGCTCAAATGCTGTCATTTACACACTGGTTCGGTGGTCTCGCCGGTGGTTCTCATGGCAGAGCGAGCGCTGGAAGAGAATGTGGCACAGGAGAGGAGGGAGATGGGAGGAAAGAGGGTGCGGACGCAGAGATGGACACAACCATGCGTGAAACAGGCAACACATCGAGAGCCAAAGAATTGGGTGAGTGAAGGAAAAAGTGGTTTGCGCTCAAAAGGATTTAAAATGTTTGGTTATAAAGAGTAATGAGACGAGTTCACGAGAATCACGAGTTGTGCATTAAAAGTGAATATCATGGTTTTTCACATATTGTGATTGTATGTTTTCAAAATTAGTCCCAAATTAGTTCAATTGAATGGATTTTTTATATTAATAGGTAACTATTATTCTAAATAAATATTAACAAATAATAAATTATAAATAATTTTAATAAATTAAAAAATCATTCTACAGCTTTTAAAAATACTTCAAATTTTTGTAACTTTTCGCTTGAGTTTTTCTGCTGTTAATATAATTTATAATAAAAAAGTTTGTATTACAACGAAAAAGGCAGAATAAAAGCTTTTTTTTTCATTAGTGGTCTCTTTTGAACCTCATATAAAAGATTTCCAAACCACTTTATATTAAGTATATTTAAATACCATTTACTAACATTTAAATGTATAATTTTATACACTAAAAAATAGAATGTAAACAATTTTTCACTCAGAAATTGCTAGTAGATTTCACAAACAATTACAAAGAAACAGCCATCGCATTGAATTGAACACGAAATTTTGAAGAAGAAAAACTGAAATAGTATTTTCTTGTAAAATATACGCCATTAATCTTTGTTTGATTTATAACTTTGCGTAACACCTTATTTTAAGGTGTCCTTGTTACACATTACATGTTCTTACTATTATAATAACAATTAATAACATGCAAGTAACCCTATACCAAACCCTAATCCTAACCCTAACCATACTCAATACTTAAATGTATAATTACACTGTAACACACCTTAAAATAAAGTGTAACTGTACAATGCAATTATTGTGTAGATAAAGGTAATTACATTGTACTTATATTTTAAAAACACATGCACATAATTACAGCTGTATTTAAAGTAAATACATCTGCAATTACACTGTTGACTTACCCATACCACTAAACCTGTCCCTAACCTACCCATATTCCACCTCAGTAGCAGCAAAAGTGCTTTGCAGTCCCACATGAACACAATACATTGTACCTAACAATTAAGCTTTTTGGATAGCACTTCATTTTACAGTCCTTTTCCACATATGCACTTATTAGCAATTACAATAACTGGGTAATAACAAGGTACTAACCCTGAACCTATACCCTAACCTTAACCTAACCTTAACCCATGTAGTTACTTTATACTACCAGTATACTTTCTTGGGTAATTACACTGTAATTACATGTACTTTTTGGATATAACTGATATAACTAACTAGCAGTTTGATACAACTAGTAATTGATGATGCCTAATGTAAAGTGGGACCCACCTCTAAAGACTCACAAAACATGGTAAGAAGTTTTCCCTCATTCCTTTTTTATCGTGTTAGGTAAGGTCTGGACCGATAACTCCATCCAGGGCATGTAAGACCCAAAACTCTCCTGAGAATGCAGCGAGAGAGAGGAGTCGTGTTCGGAACCTTAGACAAGCCTTCCACAGCCTGCAGGCTGCTTTACCCTCCGTCCCTCCAGACACAAAACTCTCCAAACTGGACGTCCTGGTCCTGGCCACCAACTATATTGCCCACCTGACCGAAACCCTGGACCAGGGTGGGATGTTGGGGGACCATACCATCCTGCAGAGAGCAGAGTACCTGCATCCTGTGAAGGTGAATGTTGATTAATATTAGGCCAGTATGTAATAGATATATAGTGCTATATCTCTTTAAAGTTTTACATTATTGAAACATTATTCTAGATTTTTTTACGGATTCAATATCTTGAGTATTTACATGGTGAAAGATCAAAGTGATGGACTTGTGTCTTCTTTAACAGAAATGGCCCATGCGTTCTCTTCTGTACTGTGGGAACATAGGAGAGCGACTGACAGGAGCACAGATCAATCAGGAGGCATCGTGCCCCGGTGAAAGCAGACTAAAGGACTGAGAAGATACTGAGACACTCCAACTGTTAGAAAACACTGATGGATCTGAGTCCTTTTTGTAAATACAATCTATTTTTTAGTTGTCTTGACCACACAAATACTAGATATTTCCACATCATTTTCCTTTTATTTTGATTAAACACTAGCATATTGTTGTGTTTATATATTATTCTACATTTATACTGTAGTCGGTTGTGAGAGAAAATATTGTCTGTGGTAACAGACATTATGCCACATTATATATAGATATTATATATAGATATTTACCTGTATTATTGAACCACAAAATACATATGTGGGTCAAAAACACATAACACATATGTGACCCTGGACCACAAAACCAGTCATAATTGTCAATTTTTTGAAATTTTTCTGAAAAAATAAGCTTTCCATTGATGTATGGTTTGTTAGGATAGGACAATATTTGGCCGAGATACAACTATTTGAAAATCTGGAATCTGAGGGAGCAAAAATATCAAAATATTGAGAAAATTGCCTTTAAAGTTGTCCAAATGAAGTTCTTAGCTATGCATATTACTGATCAAAAATTAAGTTTTGATACCTTTATGGTAGGAAATTCACTAAATATCTTCATGGAACATGATCTTTACTTAATATCCTAATCATTTTTGGCATAAAAGAAAAATGGATCATTTTGACCCATACAATGTATTTTTGGCTATTGCTACAAATATACTCCAGCGACTTAAGACTGGCTTTGTGGTCCAGGGTCATATATATATATATATTTATATATATATATATATATATATATATACACACACACACACACACACATTGTGTGGTCTATTCATTTGCATTCCAGAAATTCCTTAATGAAGTAAAATAATTGTTTTCACAATTAGTTTGCTATTATTATTAAAAAGGTTTAATAAAAAGAAAATTTGAAATTATAATATAAGTACAAAAAAATATTTCAAGAGAATATGCATGTAAAAAACCCGTAAAACTCACTATATAAAAAAAAATTACAAATATTTTGAAATGTAATATTATTTCAAATTTTCGGTAACACTTCAAGTAAATAATTTAGGTCATGGCATATTTTGGATTTTGACCCACATATATGCTTTCTAGTTGTAGAACTAACTTTTAGTCTAGAATATTCCTTCATGTTCTTTTAGAGCATAACTAAATGAACAGGTCACTTTATCTCTGCTGGCTGTCTGTATCTTGAGTGTTTGGGTTTAATATGCATGTTTTGCACTTGATAGTAATAAAATGAATGTCTTGATTAGTGGGAAGGGAGGACTGTTATAGGGAACACTTGGCAACCACACATGAGTGGAGAACCCCCATGTCCTCTCAATCATGGGTAGCTTAGCAGAGCTACACTAAAAACACAGCTTTTCTTATTTATTTAACTGCACAAATCCCAAATCATTCAAAATTATTAGAGGCAATAAAAACTAATACAAGAATAATTTCCCTTGAAACACAAAACCTTTACTTTATGAATGAAGATGTACTGCCATATTTGGTGCCATATTAACATTCAACATGCATGTCTGTAAGATACTTTACCTTCTTTTTCTGTTGAGCATGAAAATGAGTGACATGGTCTTAATTCTTACAATGCACACAAGTCTCACACTTGACTGAAATTATGTTTATCATTATTTTAAAAACATTTGTGTCCAATGCTTGAAATTCATTTAGGACCATCTTTAACACTGTTTAACCCATGCATGAATATTTCAATCCCAAATGAGGAAAAACATCATGTTTTAGTACAAGAATAAAATGATTCTTTTATCAAAATAATGTGTTTTGAGAGACTTCATTGCTGTAGAAGATATTCCAGAGGAACTTCACCACTTTCATCAGTCATGTTGAATTTATGTTGTTATAAATAAACACAATGACATCTATCAAGACAGACCTGTAGAGTCATTGGTAAAGGTCAAAGGTCATCATCATTGTCATCTATATCATTTAACAAAACCAAATTCTGACTTGGATATAAATGACCACGGAATTTCTAAGGAACTTATTTCTCAGCACTTGATATCTAGATTGCACTTTGCTACTTGCATCAGGTATTTTACAAAATAAATGCCCTTTCTAGAAAGACACCGGTTCAAACATGTCAACCACCATAAACGTGGCTAAACGTGTGTTGTGTTTGTGTGGTGAGCAACATGACCATCCTCGGTTATTCATATGCAGAGCTCCAGAGCTTTGCAAAACATGGGCTCCCATCCATAAGAAATGGTCAAGGCTAACTCCATAAATCTGTCTAAGTTCCTGATAAAACCTTTTTCTCATGTTAATAGCCAAAATGGACCAGAGAGAACTGCGCTACTAAGGCAAGGGTTACGGAGCCAGAGAACGAGGGCAGACGTTTGCTGCGTTAAGAATCTCTGCCATCGCAACTCATTCTCACCATTTAAGGAGCGCTCTCACAAGTAACATTAAGCTGAAGATGAATGGATCTGCTTTTAATGATAATGCTGAATAGTGTTATTAATGGAGGAAATTCTGGGACAAACATGTCAACACTTACAAAATAAAGGCTCCAAGTGTCAGCCAGTGTCACCTAAGTTGCATAAAAACCATTCTAGTGACTTTTTTTTAAAATCGTCTATGTACAAATTCTCCCATTTATAATGAAACATCAAGAATTTCTTTTAATATCCGAAGAACCATATAAATCAGTGGTTCTCAATAAGGAGCTGGTGCACACTAGCGAGCCTTAAGATGACTTAAAAAAGATTTTAAAATAAGACAAACAAAAAAAATCTTTTCTATTTTAATACACCCCATTTTTATTTAAAGGGTTTGGTTACTAGATGTGAAAGTCGTGTAAATTAATAAAATCTTGTAATTCCACAGACATTTTTATAACAAATAAAACATTTTTAATGGCAATATACAATATTAGATCTTAATTCTATTTTCTATTTAAGCCAAAAAAATTATATTTTACTGGATAACCCTAATCCAGGAAATCATTATCAACTGGAAAAGTCATGGAGCCTTTAAATATTATGGACAATGAGGGGCCTTGGAGTCAAAAAGATTGAGAATCAATGATACAGATTAACACCCAATTAATAAGTTTCTTTGCTGAACGAATATGTGATTTTAAAGCGTAGATGTCGAAGACCACCAGAAGCAAAATACTCCAGTTTAAATTAACGCTGGCTCTTTTCCAATATAATTTCAGCCATTGCATTTACTGGTGAAAAACAAACTGAATGTGGTGTAACACTTTTGCATTTCATGCTTGAGTGCAAACTGATAATCAAATTATATGCTTTCTTGCCTACACATTAAAAACGAGCTGCTTTCTCCTTAAGAACTGTGATTTACTGTATCTTGGCTCAGAGGCCCAGTGATATCCAGATTCTGTCACTTCCTCTCATGTTAGAGAGATAATCAAAATAGCTGCTCTATCTCCTGCTCATTAGACCTAGTACATGCTGATGGCTGGCTAAATTTATGCTGCATTTTGGCCAAGTTTCTTGACTTGGCCTGATCTTACTGGAACAAGGATAGAGGAGGAACCAGAGAGGAATGTAAAACACAGACACACACACACACAAAGTACTCCATCCTGAGATTTGGCTAAATTTCCTCACGGTCCAGAGTTTCATCTCCGTTACATTTGGAAGCAGCATCTTATTTCCTCTTTGGCATTGAGATCATCTGGAACAAACTGCTTTGGATTTTAATCTAAAAGCTTTTAATTAAAAAAGGTCAAGTGTTGCAGATTTGTGCAAGCAGCACCGTGACTGAAGTTCAATGACCGATATCTTACTAAACTACCAATCAATGGCACACTTTGTATAATGCATTAACCATGAAAAAACACAAAACAAAAGTCAATGAGCCAACATACTAGAAACATACAGTATTTAATAATCCTGAGACACAAATGACCCAGTTTTACATAAGAAAAAGTACTCCTCACAGATATTTATTTTATAATGTGATCCATCCTCACTTTAAACTAAAAACATTAATTTATAAAAGACTAACTGAACTGTATGATCCAGTACAACTCAACACACAGGAGGAGCATCAAAATATATAAATCTTATGGACTTTTCTCTTGCAATCAAGCAATATGGAGAGAAAACGTCCTATAATTAAAAATAATTTTTTAAACGAATAACAACAGTCCACTGGAAATGTTCATTGTGAGCTGGGCCGGACACAGAAAAAAGGGGATGTGACCATCAAATGAGGTCCAAAAACTATAAAAATGTCATTTTTATATACAGCAAAGTTCATGGAAAAGAGTCCAATACATCTAGTCGTCCTCCTCTTTAACCTTTTTCTTCTTTTTCTTCTTCTTTTCTGTTGTCTGTAAAAACAAAAAACAAAAAGTGTTTTAGGTTTTATAAAATAAAATACAATATAAACGCGTTTGGCATCATGGTCCTCACCTCTTCTACTGGACTGACTGACGCTTCTTCCTCCTCTTCCTTCGGCTCCTCCTCAGCCGCTCGTTTCTTTTCCTTCTTTTTCTTTTTTGTTGTCTATAAAGCATAAATAGTAACATGTAGAAACTGCAAGATGTAGTTAACACACATCATGTAAGAGCTTCAACGTAAAATCTGGTCCCTAGATAAGCTGAACTTAAAGAATGATTCCACATCAGCATATTAATGACTCACAGAATTAAATGCACCATCAACCTGAGATGAATTTATCTTTCCACCCCTCTCACCTCTTCTGCTGGGCTGACGGCCATCTCCTCCTCTTCTGGTTTGTATTCCTCCTCCGCTTTCTTCTTCTCCTTTTTCTTCTTCTTCTTTGGTGTCTCTGTTTCTCCTGTGATTAATATTTATTTAATGTTCATCTGCATTTAACGTGTCTGCAACACCGTTCAAGTCTCAGCATAATGCTGTATGGATGTTTACCTTCTGTGGGGGCTTCCCTCTTTACTTTCTTAGCTTTAGCCTCCACCGGCTTCTCTTCCTCCTCACCCTCCTCTACCTCTTCAATCTTCCTCTTCTTTGAGACGGTGGGGAGTGTTGAGTCACCAGATGGGTCGTATACCTTTACATCACTGGCAGAGAGGTAAAAGAATGGATGTAAATCTAAGGCTGTCCCAATTCAGGTTTGGCTAGTGATTAAATGTTATTGAAATAATTGCAATGAAGTTTTCCTGTATCAGTTACAGGTCTTACAGGCAGAAAGTCAATTAATAGCATAATTTATAATTATAATTTTTAAAAAATATAAAATAAGTACTTCTGGGGGAGAAAAAAAAAAAAAAAAAAAAAAAAAAAAAAATATATCAACTAACCCCTTTCTCCTCCAGGTAGCGTAATCGCGCTTCCAGCTTGGCTCTGTTTTCCACTCCCATCTCCGCATTGGTATCTTCTCCCAGGGCATCGTAACGGATGGCGAGGGCCGTTTTGGCAGCCAGCATTCTGGAGATTTTACCCTTATTCTTGGCTGTGGTTTGCCCCACCAGAGAGGCGTGATAGATGAGACCATATTTGGGTGTATCCCGACGGGTTTTCAGAGCACGGAACAGAGCTTTCTCTGCCCCGAGAATCTGAACGGTGGATGCTGGGTGCTTGGCCAAGTTCAGCAGAGATCCTGATGAGACAAACATGTTTTTTCATGTTTAATCACAAGTTAATTAACATTTCCAATCACAATTGTGTTCTTTTTTCTTTTCCCAAAACATGCTCACCAGCATGTGAAATGAGACGGGCTCCCACTAATTCTCCCACCATGACTGTCAGGTTGGGTGCAATCGCCATCATACGATTCTTCAGATAATCATACAGCTGTGAGCGATACTCTGATATTTCGATCACCTAGACATTAAGGAGATAAAAAAACAAATACATTAGAGGTGATGCGTTTCCTTAAATAATAAGAATTCCTTTCCAATTAACAATAGAGCTGATCATGTAAACCAAAAGCTGAAATACATACACTAAACTTAATTTTTACATTCAACACACCTGGTCACACAGGTGCATGATGTTGGCAATGTCCTCCTCGGACACCTCTGTTCCCATGGAGATCTCTGCAGCTAGTTTAACCTCTGCTTCAATCTCTTCTGGTAGAATATCAGACAAATCCATTGATGCCACATTTGTGCGATCACCTAAATATTCGAAACAAGAAAAATACAGTTCAAGGTTACATTTGAAATATTTATGTTATTTGTATGGAATTCAAATATTCCTCCCACAATTCAATGTATTAAAAACAAACGCCAAAATGTAACTTCTTTATTATTTAACCTTATTGTTTTAAGGGAATGGTTCAGCAAAAAATGAATATTTTTCTCCAAATCTGTTCTGATGAAGAAACAAACTCATCTATGTCTTGGATGATCTGAGGGTGAGTAAAGTTTGATTTTTGGTTGATCTAACATATTTCTAGCTTTGTTTTCTATTTAATCTGTGACTTTTAGCCTTTGCTGTTTGTGTGGAAAATTAAAATAAAGCTTTTCTTTCCAACAAAAAGGAAAAGCATCAAACAGATCTGATCTAGACATCCTCATAAAATGCTTACGTAAACTGCTTATGTACTAACCAATCTTGCGGACACTCTTGCAGTACACCAGGTTATCTGTGATGATCTTGCCAAGCTCTGGGAAGTGCCAGCCGTACCATTCCCTGCAGCGCATGATGTAGTTATTGAGCTCCTTATCCAGATCATCCAGCAGAGCTGCAGGTGGGCGGAAGAGTAAACAGCTGTTTAAGCCACTTCCCATCTACATATGAGCTCAAGTATGTACAAATAAACATATTCTTACAAATGGCTTGAACGATCATGGTGTCCACCTTGTCTGGGCTGAACTTCAGCTTGTACCGTGAAAGACTGAGAGGAAATAGGAAAAGAAAACCAGTCAATCGCTGTGCAAAACCATGTGTTGAGATTAACATGAATATCTGCTCAGAGAGTCTCAGTGGTAGTGACGAATGCTGATTAGTATCCTCAAAGAAATCGGTCAGCAAGTAATAATCATTGACGTGAGAAATTTTTTTTTGTTGATTTTTAACTGTAAACTAACCTGTGGGCCAAACCTAGAGACATGGCACTGATCTCTCGGGCAGGAAGACCTGTGATAAGCCCCTCCATCTGGTTTCTGATGCCTCTCATGAGCTCAGCCACAGCAGGGCTGTGCACACAGCTCAGGTTCAGCTTCTCCTGCAGGGGGCGGAAAAGAGTCTCAGCTAAAGGGATTTCCAGCGCACAAACAGCAGAGAACTAGTGATAGCCTTACAGTTACCAGCCCTGATGTTTAACCGTAACTCTACTCCTACCAAACGATACGTCCAGGAGTAAACACAAGCTCAGATGAGGTAGTGACAAAAAAGCCTCATGAATTTTCAGCAACATGACGCAAAGGTCATCATCATCACAGCGTGTAGTGTTTCATAGAGCTATATCTTTAACACAATTACACACGGAATGCATATAGCAAACTGCACTGGTCTGTCTGGTCTTAGATTTTCCCCAACATTTACCTTAATGACTCCTCCTAGTTTTGCATCAGTGATGGCCAGCTGTTCGTGAGCCTCTTTGGCCACAACTTTCTTGAGAATTTTTTTCAGACTTTTCCCCAATTTCCCCTCCACCATCGCTGTGGCCGCTGATATCGACAGGCAAAAGAAAAGAATTTGGAATGAGTGTGCTTTTTAATATAAATGTTGTCTTACATTTAAATCTTATATTTAGAAACACATGAATTAAGTGAAATCTGTGGTCTCAGTGGTAGTGACGAATTACTGTTTGGTGACCTCATGCATGAGTCAGAAATACAGATACATCATAGACACACAGCTGAAGGACAGTCAAACAGCTTTGCATCCATAAATAAAGCACTAAAGGTGTTGATGTTTCAATTCAGCATAGTTACCTGCAAGAGCTTCTGTTGTGTCCTGAAACTTCTCAAAGTGCTTCAGTTTTACACTGGAAAAAAATATACATAGGGCATTACTGATAATGCACAAATGAGAATAAAAAGAAAGGAAATATTCAGAGATTATGACACGATGACGGATTACCAAGATTTAAAAAAAAAAAGAGTTTAGTTTTCCCACATATTTCAACCAGGTAAATGCAGTGAGATTCCCAGTTGTTTGACTACCAAGTAAGGATTTCAAAAACATTTAAAATAACATGTGTGTCCAAGAAAATATATCTTAGCTAAAACAAAATATATTCACTACAGAAACTGACTTGTTAATGACATTTCTAGTCATGTGAAACAGCATTTAAGGTTCTCTGATATTTCCAGGTTTCCCATGAAAGCGTGAAAGGTGAAGATGTGTATATCTACCCTAAACAAAATGCTTTATTATTATGGACATTTCTTTAAACAGTACGAAAATTACATTCACAAAAGTACAACTCACACTTTGTTGGCTTTTTCTGGCGTTTCAAACTCCTTCCACAGGCTGTCCACCTGCTGGAGTTTCTGTTCATCCAAGACCTGCACAAAATAAAAAGCTGATGATTAAAGTCTACTGTCACAATCCATCTATCTGTCATTTTTGAGATGCCTAAACTCAAACCATACAGTGCTCGACGTGAGCGACCATATGGACCCTTGAACCAGTACTGACATGCCGCTTTAAATTGTAAAGAGCTTCTTTAATAGCTGCGTACCTATGTAAAACAGCATTTCTCGGCTATATCAAATTTTGTGCAACAACTAAACTACATTGTCCACGACTGATGGATTTCAAAATCGTCCTAACGCGAAGAAAAGATAGTGAAGAGCTCTCATAAGCAGCCTCAAAGACACAACGTGGCTATGCTGCGGCGCAGGCCACATGACACACGCTGGCCCAAAACTCACTGACCTTGCTTTAAAATTTCATTTAGTACGCATTTACAAAAAAAATCAGCACGTATATTCACGAAAATACTTGAAAGGTTTAACACGCGACTTTCTGAAAGTCTTTGGTCAGACAGCATTGCTAACTATGCTGGCTAGCTAATAGTAAACCCAAATCTATGAATACGTCTGCAAAACATATCACTCTTTACAACATAACAAATACGCTTACCTTGAAAATGGCATAGCCAGCGGCAGTTTCAAATAACACTAACATTTTGATTATTTTTCTTGCTCTAAATAAAGTTCACTGCCGCGCTCGCCACATTGAGAGCCTTCCGCTACAAGGAGTCGCTTTCCACGAGGCGCACATGGGGACAGTATGCGCATGCGCAGTACTACCTATGAAATGTGCGCATGTGCGCTATCGTCTGAACTAGAGGAATCTCATGGTGTTTTCGTTGTCCGCATGTACAGACTTTTCACTTAAATAACCAACTCCTAACTGTTAATGTACAGATTATCGGCTCTGTGTGTTTATAATGTATATTAATTATTTTTGGTTTAAAGTTGAATATCCGCAGTCCAACTTAAAAATGGTTGTTTTCAAACACTGTTTGGGTACTATCTTAATCCTTTGTGAATCTTTTGAATCTTTCGTAAAAATACCGTAAACAGAGACAACATCTCTTGGCTTTGGCAAAGTACATGCCTCCCCACGTTTCACCGAAGTATCCAACAATATCCTCATCGAAGGCGAATGGAACCAATCAGAAAGAACATGGTGAGAAAAACAACACCGTTGAGTCAACGACTCAGCGTCATAGGAAGTCCCGCCCTTTTTCCAATGACGCCAACGGCGCTGTGTTGTGAGTCTGCTGGTAGCAAAACCTCACATTACTGCACATTACAGTTCGTTATTTAAATCAAGCGATCGTGATCTTAAGAAGGGCTATACATTGCGGAATATCATGTCAGACACGGTGAGTTTAAACCTGTCTTATAGAATCGAACTTGTTTGTGAGAGGAAAGGAGAAAGACGGACTTGTAGAAAATGAAAATAAGAGGGCCCATCTTTTAGCCTGTCTGTGTTTTCATGGCTAACTGACAGTGTGGATGGGAAAGTCATGCTGTAGTGTTTTAAACTGTATATTGTCGTTGGTTCCGGGGTTTTGTACATTAGTCCCGTTTACTGTGTTTATAAACTTTAAAAAGACGAGAATTTCTGTCTCAAATCTTTCACTTAGCCTAGGTGCTAGTTAGCAGCTCTGGGCGCTGAAAGCAAAGTTCAGATTGACTTGAGCTGATAGACCATGCTGCTCATCTGAGCCACTATTTCTGCATTCATTTTAGATAATATAACTAGGTAAAGTTGTTACATTTTGGTCATGTTGATTTATGTTTGGTCTTATGTTTGGTCTTGTGGTCGCATTATCAGTCCGCGATTCTTTACTGTAGTTGTACCCGGTTGTATGTTTACAGTCAGAGCTCCCAAACACAGCTCACTACAGTTTCTTTCACTATAGACTGAAGATGACAATAAAATACTGAGCAAACAAACTGCATCAGGCTGTAAAAAAATTAAAATCAGATCGATTTTATAATGTAATATATCCAAGAATTGTTTTACTGAATCCACTCCCAGAATAAGTATTACAGTTATTGCCTTGCATACGAAACAAAACAATAAGTCATACAGAATCTAATGGCTCTCTTTTTGTTTTACTAGGAGACCAAGCCCTCAAGTGATGGAGGCGAGAAGAAAGATGGAGAATATATTAAACTGAAAGTGATTGGTCAGGTAACTAGATTGGACAGGTTTTCTAGCTCACCATGTAATTCAGGTTATCAGATCACAATTTGGTCATTCTGACAAAAGGTGTGATTTAATAATTCCCTTTTGCAGGACAACAGTGAAATTCACTTCAAAGTGAAGATGACGACACATTTAAAGAAGCTGAAGGAATCCTACAGTCAGAGACAGGTAAGTCATCACTAGCACATATTTGCTCAGATTGGTTCTTGATCAGGGATTTAAAAAAAAATCTATGTACAATACTGTTCAAACGTTTGGGGTCAGTAGGATTTTTAAAACAAGTTGTTTTCTATTTTAATATATTTTGAAATTTAACTTACTCCTTTGATTTTAAAGCTGAATTTTCAGCAGCCAGTCTTTAGTGTTAATCAATTTAATGTCGCCATGCTGAAAAAACTAAGTATCAAACGTATAAATTTGAGAATATCAGTGAATGTGAAGAACATGTGAGAGACTGTCCTATATACTGAATATGGATGAATATATCTAGAATATATCTAATACTATGTAATAGAATGCAATATGGATGAATACTTTATGGGTGAGGACTTGAATAGAGTGATAATGATGGTAATGTATGTTTTTATCAAATTTATAGTATAGCCAACATTATTATACTGGATAGCAAGTATATCGTGCTGCTATTTTGAAAATACAATTTTCTGAACAAAAATTTTCTAATCAGTGACAATATTATTTTGTAACTTATAATTTGAAATTAATATATTAAAAATGTATGTTGTCAGTCAAAGTGTAAAAGCATATAAAATATAATCTTATATTTTAGCATTGCAATTTTAATAAAAATCTGCATATTTAACTTGTATGGTTTTGGAGTTAGTTGATTTGCATGATCTACAGTACCAAGCTTTGGCAACAGCATAGAATACATCAGAATGAAACATGCATATTAACAGTTGGAATTAAAACCATTTATCAGATGTTCAATATAGTCTAAAAAAAATCTACCGAGAAGTCTGAAAATATGATTTTGGAAAAGTATGACATTTTGAAATGTAAAATGTACTAGGAATGTAGTAATGTGCAGGAATTTTGAGCACTGCAGTAGACATGAAAATATGCTGCAGCTAAAATAAATTTAAATAATAGAAACGGGTTATTGATTTTGTTCAGCCTCTCAGAGGTGTTTTGGGGTTTTGACATTTGGGTTTGTTTTTGTATTTTATACAGGGTGTACCCATGAACTCTCTAAGGTTTCTTTTTGAGGGACAGAGAATTGCAGACAACCAGACCCCCAAAGAGGTACAGTACACACTTCCATGAGTAAAACTGCAACAAGTAAACGGAAGAGAACAAAAATTCCCTTTTGTTTTTGATGTCAAAGCCATGCATCCTATCAAACTCTGTGGTATTTTTGCACAAATCATAGGTAGAAGCTAGCCAAATTATGCAGATGCCAACATGGACAGGTGTGTGACATGCACCATCCACCATGTACAAAACTATGTGATATGAAAAAAAGGGGTTATTTGAAAATAAACTTGGTATTTTGTTGGGCTTATGTATCTCTTATTATATAATGCTAACTAGAATGATAGTGTATTTGTATTGACACTTGGTTCATCACATATTATCACATGTAAAATCTGGGTGCTAAAATGCTAATTTATTATTATATTTATTACAAAATTGATACAAAAATGTCTATTTCAGGCAAATGTTGAACTTTTTTCAAAGTGTGTCAAAGTCAAAAAATTATAATTGATTTTTATACTCGCATGTAAAAGTAGCTCATTTATGTTCTGTAACTGAATGAAAACAAACACAAACTACTTGACAAAACAACAGGAGCCAAGAGTGCAGGAGAATCAACAGTGCTCTTTGAATATCTAGAACTAAATATCAAACTGAAAAGATGAATTACTCCAAGGCACTCGTAGTAACAATAAAAAGCCTTTAATTAACTGGGCTAAATCATTAAAATAATTAAAAAAGTAGGTAGATCTATGCGTTTCAGCTTCAAAGCCTTCTTCAGGATACACATCAATTGTTCAAACAAGTGTTCTTAAACAATTAGTAAACAATCAAAGACAACTGGTTAATCAGTGGGAGTGACTTTGCTTGTCGTACAAATCATACAAAAAACCCCCCACAAACTACTATTTTATTTATTTATTTTATTTGCATTTTTTCAAATTATTAAAGAAATAGTTCACCCAAAAATGAAAATGTGCTTAAAATGTACTCACTCCAGATGAGTTTGTTTCATCATTTGAACAGATTAGGATCACTTGCTCACTAATGGATCTTCTGCAGTGAATGGGTGCCGTCAGAATGAGAGTCCAAACAGCTGATTAAAACAACACAATAATCCACAAATAATTCCCATAACTCCAGTCCACCAATTAAAATATTAAGTCCCAAAAAGCTGCATGGCGTTTTTAGCAGCTATTTGAACTCCCATTCTGACGGCACCCATTCACTGCATTAGTGAGCAAGTGATGTAATGCTAAATTTCTCCAAATCTATGCAGATGAATAGATGAACTTATTCACATCCCTTTTTGAGTCACATCAAATTTTAATTTTTGGGTGAAGTATTCCCTTAAGTTTTCTACAAGATTTATCAGCATTTATCAGCTGCTTTAAGCTAAAAAAGTTTAAGCTACATTTAGCTGTACAAGAGCATAAAGAATTGACTCTTTTATCTCTGTTTCAGCTGGGAATGGAAGATGAGGATGTGATCGAGGTGTATCAGGAACAGACCGGTGGCTGTCGGAATGACTAGACCTTTATTTTCATGCTCTTTATTTTTATCTTAATTTTGTATGTATGACATGTATTTCATCTGTTTCCTTTTGCTGTCACCTCAAAGGGAAGCAGAAAAACCATCTGGATCAAATAGATAATCTGTCAGGGCTGCTGTGTTTGAAGGAGCTGGGTGGAACTACAATAGAAAATGTTTTTCTAGCCATATCCCATGTTCACTATCCTCTATCTGTTTCTGCGCTAACTCATCCCTGCCTTCATACGCTTTTTTTTTTAAAAAAAGATTCTGGTCATGTTCTGCAATGACACATGTAACGTGTTGTGTTGTGCCCTGAGCTGATTGAGAACGGTCTGTTTATCTGTACAGTACTGCTAAAAAACCTTTAGATTATGTTGTTAAGTCCAATCAACAAATCAAGACGAATATTTGATGCCAGCTTGGGTGTTCTTGCCTTGTTTTCACTTTTATAAGTAATTAAGGCATTGTTCATTTAGTGTTCTGTCAGTCCTTAGCTTTCATTAAACACTTGTTCATTTAATTGTTTTTGGCTCATTTTATGCTAGTGAACACACCTGCCATAATGTAATAGAAACCCTTGGAGTATTTTGCATTCTGGGATGCTTATTTATGTGCAATTGTTGTCTGATATTAGAAAACTATAAATTGTTTCTTCGTTCTTCTTGCATGTGTCTGAAACAACTGTCTACAGTTGTACAGTATATAGACACACTATGAATCGCAAGAGGGAGGTCACTGTATTGTGTTTTTGCATGGTTTTGTCTAATGTATTAGAATTTGTACCCCTGTCTGAATCCGTGTTGTCACCTGCTCTTCTACCTGGTCTTGGATATTTGGCTCCCTTTTAGCCACAATAATGGATTTCAAAACCTGAAAATAATGGGTAACTATGTTTGATTAGTACTCAGGGGCATCATTCACGTACACAGAATAAATACAGCAACAGTGTCACTGTACTCATGTTCCTTTTCTTACACTTTTATATTTTTTAATTTTCTGCGAGAGGGGAGGGATATTTGGTCCAGATGGTTTTGTGGATATAGAAGAATTATGACTTTGCTTTTGTCTTGTTTTTTAAATAAAATGTGTCATAAAACAGTTTGTGGAAACTTGTGTTCTTTCAAATCTAATAGGAAATGTTCTCTTATAGTGAATGTTCCATTTATGAACACTAGATGGCAGCAACACTTTTGAAGCAAGTCTTGGATAACTGAGATTGATAAATACATGTATCCAAAAATCCATAGATATCCTTGTTTTAATCTTCACTTTATTTAAAAAAACAAAACGGTCACACGTTATATTAGGTGGCTTTAACTACTATGTACTTACATCAAAAAATAAGTACAATGTTCTTATTGTGGTCATATTGTATTGCAAAACTTTTCTGCTGCTATTGAGGTGGGATGGGGTAAGGTTAGGGACAGGTTTGGTGGTTTGGGTAGGTTTAAGGGTGGGTTAAGGTCTAAGGGATGGGTTAACAGTGTAATTATAAATGTAATTACAGATGTTATTACACATAGGTATTTTTAAAAATATAAGTACAATGTAAAAACATGTATGTACACATTAAGTGCATTGTTTCAAATGATTAATTTATATGTAAGTACATGGTAGTTAAAGCCACCTAATATAAAGTGGGACCAAACAAACTAATTTGAAATGAATAAATATAATTTACAGCATGACAATAAACAAATAAGATATAAAATGCCATATGGCATATAAATTCTCTTTCCCAGCTTTGTAATTTTAAAATGGTAAAATTACAATTTAAGGATGGTATCTGTACAAAATTATATATAAAGTAGTGCTGTCAAACAATTAATCGCGATATATTATGTAAACAAAAATTTTATTTTGAATGCGATTAATCGTGATTAATCATTTGACAGTACTAATATAGAGTAATAAAAAAAAACTATAATTAAAACAAAATAAGTATTACATAAAAAGTGCTATATAACAAAAATTTATTAACACTTCCACTTTGGAAAAACAATATTATGTTGTTGTTTTTTTTAGAGTTTTTCCAATTCAATGTGTTCTTTTTGGTAATACAAAAAATATACAATTAAATTTTGTCATATTAAATTTCAATTAAATCAAATATATATAATTAAAATAATTTACAATAAAATTTAAAAAAATCTGTGACTTTACAAAGTAAAAATAAGCTTTTTGTCTCCCAACTTGTACAGTAATATTAATATTAACAGTAATATTACTATTAATCAAAATATGATGTATATATTTTTGCTCATATAATTATGTTTGTGATTATATTGTGACTGTATGTGGTTAAAGATTCTGATTTGATCAAAGGAGGAAGAATTTGAGAACTAATGCTTTAATGCAATGTCATTCTTTAAAGCAATTATTTTGAGGATCTCAGTGTTATTATGGGATTGATCCAGTTTGGCTGATGTCGTCATATATGAATGCATGAAAAACTGTCTGGAAATACTTAACATTGTGATCGTTAATTCTACATAACGGATTGAAATTCCTACACTGCAGCTCTGAAAAGATTCATTTTATGCAAAAGTATTACTTGTGATTCAGTGTGTTTCCAATGTCACATTCAAGGATACAATGTTTGAGGGTCGTGCTCTGCTGCATGTCCGTGTGGTAGGAGAGAGGGCCTTACTGTGCTGTACAGAAAAATTGTTTATTTTAAGTGTCTGATTCCAGGAAGGGCCAGATATTAAAGCAGGAGGAAAAGAGAGAGTGTTTTGTGTGTGTTGAAACGGAGGGGTTTGGGAGTGAAACGTGGTGTTGGAAAAACAGCAATGGGTGGATAAAGTGATGAGAAAGAGAATGAGAGAGAGAGATGAGAAGAGATACAAAAGCGAGAGGGATGGAATGAGGTTTTGGAAAGAAAGGGAACACTTATAAATAATGTTCATGTGGTGCTACATGAGCCATACAAATGCCCGAGGGATCTTTATAAAACAAGATTGTGTTTTCCCCTTTGAGATTAAGTGGTTTTTCAAAGTTTCACCTTCAGATCAAGAAGTTTTCATGCATCATTGTTACCTTAGACTTAGACTTTTTGACTTTGTGTAGTCAAAATGTGTGTAAAAAGTATCACACTGATGCATTGCATCCTATTAGTGTTCAAGCATAATGCATAGAATTCACACAAATAATGTATGTACTGCTTGTTAGGCACAAAGTGTTGCTGTGGGGGCCTCCGCTATAGCCGAACCCCAATGGGATGATCCAATTTCTGTGCCTGGGATACAGCACCTCCGAAACCCTAAACACTACCAGATGAGGCCTCGCAAAAAAATGGAGGGCTGGCGTGTGTTTATTCAGGGGGGAAGGGTGCAGATCACCTATGAGCTCACATTTTCATTAAGTTTAGCTTGCATTAGAAGGATGTATATGTCTGTGTTGCATATGTACATTTTAAAAGGATCATATAACAAGGAACATTTTCTTGGTCTATTTGAGTAAAAGAGTTGTACTATGAAAGCATCCTGTAACTTTTAGAGCTCCTCCATAGTCCGTAAAGATCATACTTTCAGCTAAACTGCAAAAACGGCTCGTTATGTATTTCTAGAAGTCAGACAGATGAGTATTCACACACATTTACATGCAATAGGCTACCTATTTGGGGTTCAGAAACTTGGTCCAGAAGGCATGGTTACATAGCCTAATAATGTTCCTAACACCAGAAAAACTAATGATTAGAGCAAACTGTTTGAAAGTCTACCAAACATAGTGCTAGAATCTGCATTAGGAAATGGTTTACGGTTATTTTAACAAGGCCTCAGCTGTGATTATTTCATGTAGGCCTACATTTAATCATTCAACAAATGTTTGATCCAAAGCGACTTATGTGTGGCACATTTTATAGTGAATTGTAAAACTGTCATGAGACAATATAGATTAAAAATGAAATAAAAGCTTTTATATAAAAGGCAAAAAGAAAAAAATAGCTAACGTGAATTGTAAAAACTGGCGCGAAATGTCTCTCCCTCAGTCGGGCGTTCGAGCGTTTTAAATGTGAGACACAACTCAGTGAAGTAAAGTGATTTTATTTTGTGTATAGCTAATAAAAAACAACAACAACAACAAAAAAAAACGCTAATTTGCGTTTTACTTTCGGGAAAAAAACTCAGACAAAGGAATTCGACTCATTCATGAACAACTTATCGTTAGTACGTGTTTGGCGCATGCGCACTAATATTACTAAGACGCAATACTCCACCTGACCTACAGAGAGCAGTTGAGTTGTGTTATACGCAAAACAGAAAACGTGAAGGGTCACAGAGAAGATAAAAAAAAATAATCTGCTGCAAAAAACATTGACTGACCAACACTATAATTGGACATCAGAGGAGAACATAAACTGATAAACTTACGAGCCCTTTAAGGATGCAGATAACAGACCTGATACACAGAGAGAAAAAGAGCAGGAGAAAGTGTAGCAATATTTCTGGCACAAATACTCGATCTGTACTGTGGGAAACTGAACTGAACTGGGGGAAATATTATGTATCAAGAAGAAATGTTTCCCTGGGCAGCCCCACCGTCAACTTCCTTTTCATATTTCTATCAAGGAGAGAGCACAGAATAGACATCAGATACCTAAACCATCAAGGTGATCTGCTGAGACAGCTCTTTACACAGGTAAACAATGTTAACACCTTGAAAAACATAGGTTGTAGCTTTGTTTGTGGCCTGAGTATCGATACAAATTCAGGTAATTGTATCTCAAGGGACTGAAACACTGTTCCTATAAAGAGTGTGCAGTTACCTGGGAAAACATGTTTCTTTCAGGAGGTGGAAGGCACCTGGGACACACAATAGGTAACAGATTTCCACAAAAATGTACTCAAATGCTCATCACAGATGTAGCTGTTAACCCAATAGGCTTGGCTGTGGGTGACCATAAATTGTCAAGGTGTGGTCATATTCAGAGGACCTGTGGGCTCTTTTGTGAACTGGTGTGGTATGTAAACAGAGCTTGGTTTAGCATCTTGTATAATATAATTTCAGACATGCTTCTTGTGTCGAATTGCACACTTTTGTTCAGAGAAAACCTGTGCAAATACATCCGAATTTGCCCTTAGACTGAGTCTTGCACTAATACATTGGTAATTCTCAGGAGACAGTGGTATTTGTGGCTTCACTGTTACTGTTGAATTTTCAATAAATCATTTTGTTTTTCACTTTGGGGCCAAAGTGTAATTTCCCTAACTAGCCGTAGACACACAATAAAAGGTTATAACCTCCCAAATATTTTGATTTGTGGTCAACAAATATTACTTTTTGAAAGTCGTGAAAAAACAGCAACAGATTTGTTTTCTGTATTGCAATGCACATACAAGTAAAATGGATTATCGAAAGTGAAACGACTTGAATTTGAAATCAAACATTTTTTCAAATGAAACGCGCATGGATGAATCATTCTCAGTAAGATCCATAACATTTTAAAAAATGAATTTTCATTTCATGCCGACTGTATTGGACATTTCTTAAACTCTTATTCTGGGTCCTAAATTATGATTATAGTCTTTTAAAGTGTCAATATTTATCATTACTAGCTTAAAGCCCAACACTAAAGTGCTGCATTATTTCACCCTCATAACTCTAAGTTTCAAATTGATAATTTTAATAGATATCTGAGTAAATTATGATACTATCACTCAGTTTGTTGTGCCTTGTATGAAATCACACATTATAATTTTAATAACCCATGACATTCATCTCTCAAAATATGTTTGATGTCAAGCCTTCTAAATGTTTTGGGGTTGAATGTTACAGGAATTTAAGATCAATGTAAAAAATGTCTGTTAACAGTCTTATCTAGCAAATATCATTGTCAAACACATTTACAGTTGGTATCCTTGTGCCAAGAACACTATTTCTTCCCAGAAAAGAGCTGAACTATTGAGATTGACAAGGCAATGTGTACACATAATGAAATATTGATAAAGACTTTATGAGAAATGTACCTCTGTTTGAACAATGTGGTCATTTTTTAATGTACGTTCCCCAAATGAAGTCACAAAGATCACACACCAAGATTTTTAAAAGGGGAAATGTCACAGCAAAATAGGGGTGAGTGTCAGGAAAAAAGTACACTGGAAAAAAACAAAAAACAAAGATTTTTGGAGTACATTTTGCAAGAAAATACTATTTCATATTTTCTATTTCTAGTTTCACGTTCAATGTGTTACTGCTTAATTTCTGCATTCTTTTTATTTACTAGCAATTTGTAATTGAAAACTGATTATATAACACTTTTTATTGTAAAAATTTAATTTATGAAATAATGTGACTAATTATTCATTATATAAATATAATGTTAAATAATGTGGTAATTTTTCCTAAGAATGCCACATAACTCACCTCTGTAAAACCACTGCTATGTTACAAACATATATATATATATATATATGTGTGTGTGTGTGTGTGTGTGTTTATGGGCTGGAAGCAAATCAGACTGACAGTTTACGCTGTTGTAAAAATTCCATAAACCCAACTGTCAATCCAAGTGATGGATGTTTCTTGGCTGCACACGCTGTGAATTTTACACACTTCACATCCCCAGAGGCATTGAGTGCCAACACACCCAATCAGACACTGGGGTGCATGTACCCACACAAATAATCATATTACACTAGAAAAACAACTGCATGATCTAGAGGTACTCTATGAATGTTTTATGAACATTATTGTTCAAAATACAGATTAAAAACATGTTTTACAAGGGCAGTTTGTAGCATTATGGCTCGCTGCCATGTAATCATAATCCTGTACTATTTGGACTCAGATGAAACGTGGTATTCCAGATACCGAATACTGGATCCTTCCTCCTCAAAATCATTAGTACAGTATGTGTTCTCAAAGATACTGTAACCCACCCACCCCCATCACCTTCCAAATGCCCTTACAGAGAAACATCCCCCAACTCTCTGGAAAAAAAACAGGAGAAAGGGACATAGGATGGGGCGTTTCCCTCACCCTAAAGAATGAAGCCGTATCCAGTTTCAGATCTTATGCTTTGGTGCATCTCAGGGCTTCCTGTTGTCCCAGAGGCAGGGTGGCAAACTTCACACCATTCGTGATTATATCCTGTTTTTGTAGGCCACTTTTACGTTTCTTTCTGTCTTAGAAGAAATGTTTACTCTTTCACCATTATAGTCCCCCTTAATTCTTTTGTTCACTCTTATTCTGTCGTTGTCCTTGCTTCTCCCCTCTTAGATTCATGCTACAGACTGAAACCATTAATGGACTCGAGACACATGGAGGGGTACTCACTTGAGGTCTGTTGTTGTAGTAAATTATGCGGCTATCAGTTTCAACTACTTGCTAACAACTGTTTTGGGGGAAATATCAAAGTGTCGTCAGGGCATCGACACGAGTCACCATTTGTGCAAACGAAATCAAGCCAAAGCAGCTTTTAAAAATCTAATCACTTTATTAAGTGAAATTGAAAAAGGCCTTAAACAAAATTGATCTGCTTAAATACATCATACATCTTTTGAGAGAAATGTGATATTTACAAATAACGAAATATAGTAACATTTCCTCCTGTACATACTTCTGGGCTAAACATTTTTAATCCTGTCAATCACTTTCGTATCGCTAAGGCCTTTAAAATGGCAGAATATTAAATTACTTCATGAGACCTGGCTTGATGTGGCAACATGGATGAATAAGCAACTCATGACCAAAGAACATTAAATTTAACCAGTTCTAAAATCTAAATAAATGGCCATGTGCAACCACATACTAAAATACGTAATCTATGAGAAAATGACCAAAAATGTGGTAAAAAAACAAGAGAGACATTCATTCAACAACAGGAATTGATCAGTACTGCAAGGCACAAGTCTAAACTGCAGACATTTTTGGCCGCCACGGGGTGAAGAAAACGTGGCGTATACTCCTGATAACCGAAGTCATCATTAAAGTCCCCACA
The DNA here is from genome assembly GCA_021397915.2 of Tor tambroides. Classification (NCBI taxonomy): domain Eukaryota; kingdom Metazoa; phylum Chordata; class Actinopteri; order Cypriniformes; family Cyprinidae; genus Tor; species Tor tambroides. The sequence goes on along the minus strand of JAFVLL020008088.1, from coordinate 9,170 downwards.
TCAGTACGAAAGATAAGAGTTCTGCCATCTTTTCCATTAAAATCATTAGTAGGGTTTCCAAGGCTTAAGTTTAAAAAACATTTTGAAATTTAGTCCATTGGAGAAATGCATGTTCTTTGGAGTTGTGCACTTTATAAATGAGAAAAGCATCATGCTGGGCTCACACAGCAGTGTCTTCTACCAACAGCATGGTTTAACGTAGTATGTGTGACCTGATCGCAGTTCACGTTTCCTTTCAATATTGACCTGTATTTCTCACAAAGTTCAGTTCACACTGTCGTCTCGCCCTGGTTGTTGCCCAGCCGCTTGTAAAACTTGCGCCACGACTGTAGAGTTTTTCCAGACCAGACCCAGAATCCTGACGTGATTCCTACGATCATAGTCATGAGGTACTTGATCATAAACACAGTGAAATCCGGCGTCATTGGCGCAAAGTTGTTGGCTGGGCATGGCACGGCAAAACGCTTGCACGTCTGCATATGCCAGGTTTTTTCCCACTGCTCACGGAAGGCTTGTTCGTAGAAGTAACACGCAATGACGATAGTAGCTGGAACGGTGTAGAGGACGCTGAAAACACCAATACGCACCATCAGCTTCTCCAGCTTTTCTGTCTTGGTTCCATCGTGCTTCATAATGGTACGGATGCGGAACAACGAGACAAATCCAGCCAGAAGAAAAGACGTTCCGATGAAGAGGTATACGAAGAGGGGGGCGAGGACGAATCCACGTAGGGCGTCAACACTGTAGATGCCCACGTAGCATACGCCGGTCAGAAGGTCGCCATCCACTTGTCCCAAGGCGAGGATGGTGATGGTCTTCACAGCAGGGACGGCCCACGCTGCCAGGTGGAAATATTGAGAGTTGGCTTCAATTGCTTCATGGCCCCATTTCATTCCAGCAGAAAGGAACCACGTGAGAGACAGGATCACCCACCAGATTGAGCTGGCCATGCCAAAGAAATACAGGATCATGAAGAGAATGGTGCAACCCTCTTTTTTAGTCCCTTGAGCCACAGTCCTATAAGCATCATCCCTGAACTTATCAATGCAGACCACCTTATCCTCCAGCAAAAATCCGGCCGCATAAGCCACTGCCACCATAAAGTAACACCCGGAGAGGAAGATGATGGGGCGTTCCGGGTAACGGAACCGGCGCATATCCACAAGGTAAGTGAGCACCGTGAACAGGGTGCTCACACAGCACAGGATAGACCAGATTCCCACCCAGAGCCGACCAAATCGGACCTCTTCCTCCTTAAAGTACATCAGGCCATGCGGCTGTTTGTGCTCACAAGGGGCGCCGCAGTTTTTCGCCCCCAAAAACTGGTAATTGAGGTAGGAAGGGACTGTGAGTTGAAGAGGACAAGTGAAAGCCTGATTTTGGCGTGGCACGTGCATGCGTGGAGTGAAGGGCTCCGGTATATAAGGCGCAGGGTCTGTCGTCGGGATGTCTGGGTCTGATTTGTTCTGCCCCACGCAGATCTCTCCGGCTCCGTGTACGGGAAAGTTCTCACAGCGAAGTCGTTCGGGCCACTGGAAGCCAAACTTGTTCATGAGGGCCTCGCACCCTTGTCTTGCACGCTCACACAGAGAGCGACAGGGAGGAATTGCCTGTTCTAGAACCGTACACACTGGCGCATACATGGAACAGAGGAAAAACTTCAAATCTTGAGAACACTGAACTTTGACCAGGGGGTAGAACTGGTGCACCTCCAGTCCTGCGTCCTCCTGGTTGGTGTGTCCCAGGAGGTTTGGCATGATAGTTTGGTTATACTGGATGTCTGTGCACAGGGGGATAGATATGGGTTGGCAGAACCCGTGCTCTGGGACAGAGATACCCTTCTCCCCGTGATACTGGGTGGAAGACAGTCCAAGCAGAAGTATTGTGATGAATAAGAGGCATGGACTGACTTCTCGTACCGCCATCATTGATTGCCTGGAAAACATAGAAATGTGGAAAATGTTACCATTTATTTCTTACAGCTAGTAGTTATTTTTAACTAGAAGTAATCCAATAGTGACCAGTATCTTTTAAGAATTTCACTGGCAAGCAACTGTTCTTTTGTTACTGGAAGTGTATCAACTACTAATATATATCAGCTGTTCACTTCAGGCAAGAATATTTGTTGCTAGTGCCTAATCTAGTTTTACTAGTACCTCTTCAATAGGTATTAATACTTATTCTTTTGAACTTGTAACCATTTAAATAGTTACTAGAATCTCTTCCAATTTTCTTAGTAATGTTACTTAGTACAATTTTCTTAGAATTCAATGGCAAAATTTTCAATTTGTTACCAGAAACAATGGAAAACTTAAATTGTCAGGATATGGCTAATGACTAGTAGGAAATTTATAACTAGAAGTAAGCAATAATTAAGTACTTGTGAATAATTGGATAAACACTGGTCACAATATTGAAAGAAGTTCTAGTCTCTAATGAACAACTATTAGTGAAATTGAAAAAGATACAAGTCACTATCGGATTACATACAAGAAAATAATACAAAACATAAAATGTATAGTAGCTGTAAGTTTAAAAAAAAAAATACAAAAACGAGTTTCGGGAAACTTTTAAACAAAGGAACGTTTCACAGACTAAAACCAAATCGTGAGATTAAATCTATCTACACACATAAAACTCTACAAAGAGACTTTTATCCATTGTCGCTTAAAAACCGAACACAAACAAATGTAAACTTACTAGAACGTTCGTGTTCCGCGAGACTTGTGTTACAATGGGATATTCCTCCAATCTGATCAGGAGCTCCAGACGTGTCTGATCACTCGTAGGCTACAAGGCGAATCACAAACTATCCTCCAGCTCAGAGTTTTTTGCGTTCAGGTATTCATGACCCCTTTTTTCGAGACTACTCCACATATTTCATCATCAGAATCCCCAAACATCTGCCTCCTCTTGAGCTCGACCCTCCTCTCCCTTACAACACAATGTAAGAAACTTTCTCCGCCACTCCTGTTGAATCTGCAGCTCTATCTCTGTAAAGTTCATACGCTGACTCCACATTGCTCCACAGTAATGATAAAACGGTTTCAAGCAGCCCTTCATTCACGGTCCCTAGCGCTTCTCCGCGGGGCGCCTTGAAACCTCCTACCTTCCCACCAATGGGAAGATGTGTTTTTCTTAGCGCAGCGTTCCTTATTGGATCGGAAGGAATATTTTAGAAAAGGGTGGGATTGTGGTGTCTTCTTGTCCCAAATTAATTTTCTAATTCATTTTAAATGTCTGAATATGTATTGGAATCTTGGCGCCCAAACTGAACGAGTGTAATAATTCTCCAGTTCAAAGTGAATACTTTGTTGCGTAGGTGATTTAAAATGTCTTTAAAATTTGGTCATATTTGGAGGGACAATCTTTTTTTAGCGATCTGCATGGGATTCGAGAACCTTACAAATATATGTTTGTGCAGTAAAACTAATGGATTTATAGCAGAGACTCCTCAACTGAATGTGATTTCTGCCACATAGATCATAAAGCCATTTGGTGATGAAGTGGGAGCCGGACTGAATTATTACTCTCAAACAAATATAAGAGCACATTCAACTTGTGAAAAGTTAAATCTGGTGATTTGTAACCTGAAAATGGGCAGAAAGCCTGTGCATGTGTACTTATGATTAATGAGAAATCTGTTTATGAGAAATCGCTGGCCAAGTATTGGAAACCATAGGCCAAACTAGTGACATATTCCTGCTGTAATGGCCATATTATAAAGATGTTTGAGCTCAGAGATGTTGGTAAATCTCAATGGTATATGAGTCTTGTAGATTTATACAGCCAGAGATACATCTGATGATGAAACCAAGACAAATGCATGGGGTGACACACTGCAAAACTTTTTTTAAAATGGTCTAAGCCAAAAGCAAGGCATATAACAGATGCTGCTAAAACAGTATTATTCAAAACAGTTTTTTTTCCCAGTCATGCTTCAAATAGTTTTTCCATTTTTTGGTGCACCCTTAATTGAATAGCACAGACAATGTGCCTGTTCTCAAAAGCAAAATGAATTTGATAGCAATCAGAATCTAAATAAACCTAATCAATGATTTTAAAGATATGTTTATCACTGTTCTTTTTGCTTATCCACATCTCTGCCAGAAACATATCTGGATCCAGTGTTTGTTATACAAACATTTGTCTCTCCCTTTCACATTCAACAGAATATTTTATCCAGCTGTCAGCATTCCTTATCTCTTGCTGTATTAATTACGCAAACACACAGTATTTGTCCAGACCTCCAATATCACTTCAAAACTGATTCAGGGATCTTGCTAGCAGCAGTTTGGACTCACAGATGGACTCACATCTGAAAGAAAGTAGCAAAGAAAACAGATTATGTGAGAGCGGAGCAGAGCAGTCTGTACTCTTCGTGTTTAAATAGAGGGGAGCAAATACTTTTCGGTAGATCTTTTAATAAAAGATGACATTTGTAGTCTTTAAGAATACATTGATGTGAAGCTAGTAACTGTTTTTGATATTACACCAGGCCATAAGAAGCACTATATCAGAATCCCAGGTTGAAAAGACTCAGATTATTCAGCTAAATCTGACACCTAATTACTGCAATGTTTATCTCCTTTCTTTCTCAATTCTTTCCTCTCACACACACTCTCTGACAACAATTTGTCGTTCCTAACACTGTATTGTGGCTTTCATGGTGCCAAAGAAGCATTTGGTTTTCTTTTGCTGTGTGAGAGAGGTGAGATACATCTGTTTAGCCTAAAATAACAACTAATGAAATTTAATGAACAGTGAAATAATTATCTGTAACAAAATAACAATCTAAGCTTTGAAAAAAATGGTTTCTTAAGCTAAGGATAAAAAATAGATAAGTACAGTAAATCATTTAATCATACGTGTTCTCTTTTTCCTGGATATGAGTTTTGGCTTTATTTTCATACTGACATGCTCTCTTCAGTCCTCATACATTATAATGTACTGTATGTATGCATATCTGCATTTCTTTGGCCATTCTCTGTATTTCCCACCTTCTTGCACACCATTATTGGTTAATTATACAATGCCTGCATGCTATTTGTTAAACTACTTTTTTTTAGTCATTATCTTCTAAAGTATGAAAAACTAGGAAAACAAAGCCAAAACCTTTTTTTTTTTTTTTTTTTTTTTTTACCCTGGACATGTTTGGATGTATGATCACATAGTAGACATGTAAAAAGAGTATCAGTTGCACACTATAGAAATGCTGCTAGTGTGAAATCACATTGAGCTCATGTTGCTCACATGCCCCTTAAATGCTGCGTATGTGTCCAGTGTGAAACCGGTGTAACATTAACCTAGTCTGATTCCAGATTATAGCTTGAGCATTCACTGTATTTCCATGGGGGGCCACATTAAATAAATGTGAGAAGAATGGAACTAGATATTTACATTTTTTGGAGAAAGAGAATGCTTGCCCATGCAAAACTCTTGGGGTGTTTTAAGCTTGTTGCTAAGTGGTTGCTAGAGTTTCTGTGATATTCTGGTCTCTAGATATGGGGTCTTGGTCTCACCATCATTGTAAATCTACACTGAAATAATATGTTTGTAATTTTTATAGAAGCTAAAAACCTGTTAATTGGATAACTTTACCACATAAAGTTGTAAATGGTTTAATATTGCATTATATATAATTTTACTATAAATATACTGTCAAACTTATGTTTTTTTTGTTGTTGTTGTTTTTTTGCTTGTAAATGAATTATGAATTACCAGATAGTTTACTCCGTATAACAGTGAGAGAACATTCCCAGAAGCATGACACATCACATATGATTAAATTTTGAATATATAATTATTTTATTCTTATTTTGCTATCAGCAATGTACATCTGGATGTACATGATGCTAAAATAATGCAAAAACATTAATTAAATAACGTTTACCATGTATGTTACCCTGATGGTGTTTTTCCTTATCTTTGTGTAACATGAGAATTTAGACATGTTTTAGGGAGAAGCTACTTATGATGAACTCTGATTTTATTTCTATTTTGCCGCCTTTTATTATTATGGTGTTATATTATATTTTAAGGTTAAAAAACAGAGTTTGGTAGTTTAAGTAGATTGGTATGTGCCACTTTTCTGCGTAAATTTAACAGTATATTTGTACAGTATATTTATTGGCTTTTCTCACCTGTTAATTGGGTCTAAAAGTCAGATTTCTTAGAAAAGAGGTCATGGAAAAGTCTCAAAGTCATTCAAAGATCAAATTCTTACATGATTGCCATAGCAAGAATGTTTTCTGAATTAAGCCGCTCATTAACTTAACTCACCTGATCCTCAATAATCCCGGCTTTCATTGCTGTACAGCAATATATTTGCAACCTGTGACTAAACTAACATATTCAACAGAATAATACTTCAGTGTGTGTCCATGTGACTGTCTCTCTCTCAGATACTCACTTAACAAAAGAATATTAATAGGTGTTTCATAATGTGCAGCTGTTTCTGGGGTGCTTTTCAGTCATTGTTAAGCCCTTTAATTCATTTCCTCGCTTGCAGTGCATGAGTCTGAGTGAGAACAGACCAGGAAAGTTAAACACAGATACCCAGGCAGCTCCATTTTAGGAAAAACACCTCATGCAATATTGTGTCTGTGTACAGAACCGCTAATGGGTTGGTATACATTTGACTTGGTCAGCTCTCAAATGGTAATCTTCTCTCAAATGGAGGAAAAGTACATTTACACACTCCTGCTGCTGATACACTTCATCAACGGCTCTCTGCTGACCGAACGCAGGGAAGGTTCATTCTAAATGGGTGGTTGTGTTAAAAATCTGGCTCAGAGCAAAGCAGGGGTGAGAGCAAGAAGGAATGCAGGAAAGAGTAGCGCTCCAGTTGGCCCGAATCTGACCACAGATTACTTAGTGCTTAGACACAATCTAATGGATACAGAGCAGTGTCAGATTTTTTAAATTATTATTAAAGGGGTAATATTTCCCCCTGGAGTTGATTTTTAGGGACATTTTTGACCCCATGCTGACATTTTTTTCTAAAACATACTGTGATAGATTTTAGATGTAATATAGATTTAATCAGCTTTGATATATATATATATATATATATATATATATAGATAGATAGATAGATAGATAGAAATAATTGTAAAAATTTTTAAAAAAAATTTGCCCCTATTTTGCCACTGTATTTATGTGACTTTCAGTGGAATGTTTGCTCTGAATTAATTTTTCCTTGGTGGACTGAATAATATGGATATTTTTTAATTTTTTTAACTTTTTTTTTTTGATTAGTTATTTTTTTCTGCTGCTTTTTATATTTTTTCGGCTTACAAGGTTGCCAGATTGGATACCAATGTGTGTTGGCATCTTGCTGAACTTCTTCTAGTCTTTGCCATCTAGTTACTATATCATCTGTTACAGATGTAGAACTCTTTTCTGGTATCTTTCTTTCTTTCTTTCTTTCTCTGAAATACATATTTTGACAGTCCACCTGGGACAAAGTGCATCTTACAAAAACCAGGCAACAGTCTCCTCACTTGATCAATCTGTCAAAATCCCTCACAATTATATTTTCACATTCTCTCATTTTGTACAGGTAACGTCTAGCATGAACCGAGACACCAAAAGTGATGTTCGGGCCTCTTGTGTCGTTCCTCTGAGCCCCATGTCTGTGTTCTTAATATAGCAGGAAATCCTGCCTAATACCTCCAGTGCATTTGATGGCGGCAGTGGCTGGCCTGGTCCCCCATGTGCTGCCCTACTTCCATGAAATGTAAACTATAGTATATCAAACTACACAGCCAGATGCTTGATGGGTCAGAGTAAAGGAGAACTGGAAGATGGGGCACCGTTGCTTTGCTTGGCAAAGCTTATGTAACATATAATGATTGGTGTGTAACAAAGCGTTGGGCTACAATTCATATAGCTGTAGTTGAAAGCACACTCTTCTACAAATAATGAAGTTAGTGAGTTTACAGTCATGCATTTTCACTGGAAATATATAAATGTTACAGTTCATGCTGTTTTGTTAGTATTATGGCAAGAACATTACATTACACATGTTACATGAGACTAATGTGATAAAACCGCTTTCTAACCCTATTCTTGCAAAGTACTACTATTCAAAAGTTTGGGGTGATAAGGTTTTTTTTTGTTGATTTTGAAGGAAGTCTCTTATGCTCACGAAAGCTGCATTTATTTGATCAAAAATACATTAAAAACAGTCATACTGCGTAATATCTTTTTATTACGATTTAAAATTAAATTTATTCCTGAAACTGAATTTTCATAAGTTTTCATAAATCATTCTACCATGCTGATTTGCTGCTCAGAAACATTTCTTAATAGTATCAGTTAAACAGTTGCGCTGTTCAATATTTTTGTGGAAACCATATGTATTTTTTCAATATTCTTTTGTGTATAGAAGGTTCAGAAGAATTGCATTTGAAATCATTTTTTTGTAACAATTTAATAGTCTTTACTGTCACTTTTAATCAATTTAATGCATTCCTACTGAATAAAGATATTACATTTTATTCACCTCAATTCTGATCGGTATATTTAGATGTATATTCAATCTTTAAACTCCTGTCAAGACCGAAGCTCTTTAATGAGAACTAAACTAAGTGTGTTTACGTGCACTTTAAGAGTTCAGTCTGGTGATGAATATAAGTTTATTCCCACTGCTAAAAGAATACTTAACAGCTTAAGTAAAACAGTTTTTGTATGACAGAATTTATATGAGCTATTCCTTTCTGCTATATTTAAAACATGGTGCGCTTTACGAAAATGTTGTCAGAGGTTTTGCAGTGTGAATAATTAAAAGAAAGTAACATGTGCTCAAAACATTTTGGAGACAAAAGTTGAGACAGTTTAACAGGTACATCTTATCAACAAAACCAAAAAACTGAAGGGTTTCAATGAGCCGCCAAAAGACAGTAAGCCCCTTCCCCCAGTTAAAATCCCATTATGTTAAAGGAAACCCACACTCCTCCAGCAGACCCCCCACTGGGCCTCACTCTTTCTCTCTCTTTCTCCAAATAACTAGATAATTTGCATGCTAAGTATGGGTGGCTATTTTGTTGATAATGGTCAATGGAAGAGTGATATGCAGATTAAATGAGCAGGCAGGGGGATCTATTGTTTGAAGACTCAATCTCACATGGAGCAGGGAGGAGAGGAAGACAGGAAAGAAAGAGCAG
>JAFVLL020008087.1:0-24227 GCA_021397915.2 Tor tambroides | reverse complement strand
TTATGTTTTTAAATAAGCCTTAAACACACTTTATGAAGCATGACAAAATGGCTTTCTTTTATGAAAGAAAAGTTTGTCCAACTGTTGCATTAAACTCTCTAAAAATGTGGTAATGAATTTTGAATTATTTCTCAAAGGCATTCTCATGATAAAATTATTCCTAACACTGTGGGGGATGTCGCCCCTTAATGGATTCCCCCAGCAAACTTTTGCAGTGTATCCTAATGGCACTGTGATATTACCCATGTCATTAAATGGCATACAATTATGCAAATGTATGTATGGCTTCACATATACCGTCAGAAACACAGAGACTGGTTGGCTTGCTTATTCAGATTTTCAGAGCAGAAACTCGGGCATCTTCATCTTACCGCAGAGAGCCCACGCATGGGCAAATGAGGCCCTTTATGAGGATGTTCTGTCAGAGACTGCAACTGGAGCTGATGCAAATGACTGTAAAAAGAAAAAGGAAAAGGGGAAATACTGGAGCAGAGCAATTCATATCACACCCACTGTAAAACTGTGATCTGTGTCAAGAGGGACTCTGGAAGTGCTGAGGAAGCCGGTAGAAAGGTAGAAAATCATTTTCTTTACGATGGGAACCGCTGCGGCCTTCAGTGTGATTTACTTTGTTCTCACCGAGGAGTCAATTACATAAAGAAATCACAGAGTTAAATCAGACGACTAGTCCTAATCAGCTTTTAGAAACAATGGACTAGACATGCTTAGATTCAGTCGAACCACATTTAACCTAATGATAACATGCTCTGTTAACACTTTAGTATATAGGGACCAATTCTCACTATTAACTAGTTGCTTATTAGCATGCCTATTAATAACATGTTGGCTGTTTATTATTAGGTTACATATCCTGCATGACCATATTCTATAACCTTAATCCTACCCAATATCTAAACTTAACAGCTACCTTACTAAGTATTAATAAGCAACAAATTAGGTGTTTATTGAGGCAAAAGTCATAGTTAATGGTTTGTCAATAGTGAGAACTGGACATTTATTTCTTTTGAAGCTTGTACATCACCACAATGCATCATAAAAACATTCTTTCTGCTTTATAATGCACCTTATAATCAGTTATAAGAACTCGTAAAGAATTCTAAGTACAGTTGTAATACACTGTAATACATAGATGACTAGTCAGCTTGATGATAACATAATGTAATGTATTATAATCTAAATGTTGATAAATTATCCATAAATAAGTCGTATTGTAATTTATAACTCTGGTGAGCTATTTCTGAAAAGATTTAATGGATTGCAAGGCGCATAAAGCATTCAAATGTCTGCTTAATGCATATTCAGTGGCCCTACAAAGCATTTGTCATATTTTAAAATGCCTGAATGTCATTGCATTAGATAACAAAAGATCAAAGATGCATCTTCAAACAAATGCAAATGCTTTTCTCCGAACTAACTTCACTTTTCTGAGCCATTTTTGTAGTGACATTTGAGCAACTGATGTCAAGGTGATTTTCTGGATCTGCATACTTCCTACTTTACATACTGTAGTATGCAAAAAGCTGAATCAAATAATAGGATGCCTGAATACAGTATTCATGAAACTGAATACCTGAATGACCTACTGTATTTGCTGAGATTCTGAAGTGTGGGACCAGTGGACGTTTTTCTATCCCACGAGGCCACAAGAGCTGAGGGGCTGTCAGATTCGAGAAGATGAAAAATAGAAAAAAGATAGAACTGTGGGCTGGCTGGGAGATCTTTTTAAGAGCAAGTGCTGCAGGCACCAAATAGTTTTTCTTTGTGGTTAAACTGTACTTGTTTATTGTGCAATGACATTATTTTTTAAGTTGTTCTTGGTATTTTATAGGCCAAAGAACATATGAACCAAAAGATAATGTCAAGATGGCATATGTAACATGTCTGTAAATGTGTTCAAACCTAATTAGCTAAAGAATGTACAACATCAATAGTCGAGAAGTCCTTCACTCAATACAGCACATGCTGTCAATGTACAGGAATTCAGATGCAGCAACTGTATGAAGTCAGTTCTCTTCAAGTTTACAAGCGTCTTTATAAGTTTAATAAGTGTCTGATCAGAGTAACTACTCCATCAACGGTCAACATGATCCAGTAATGACAAAGTGTCTCAAAACTTCACTTGTAGGGAATATATATATGTCCTATCATGCCTTCATTTCAGTGGTTCTGCAGTGTGGTTTTAAAAAGTACAGATATCGAAATCAGGTTGCGAAAAAATAAGTGTAAGTATCTGATGTTGTTTAAAGTGACTTGGTTAGCTGTTACACTTTCAAAGATCAAATTAAACTTTTTTGGTTTTTTTTGTAGGTTACGGGTCAAAGTGTGCCTCAAAATACAGGTTTTATCGACGTTGAGAAAAATTTCATTCTTTCATGTTTTATATATATATAAAAAAAACAAAAGACTAACTCAAATAGCTAAAATATTCAGAGAAATTATCATGTTAAGCAGAGATATCTTAACATGTTTCTGTAACTCTAGCTTTTGTCTCCTCCATATGATAATGTTCAAACTGGTGTTCAAGCTCAAGTTTGCACGAGTTAAGTTTGTTTTTGGTGCAGTAAAAATTTTGAAGTATTATATTGTAAAGTTTTGTCAACAATAAACTACATTGAAACATTTCTTGACTACCAGTTTTATTTAAACAAAGATTTTGAACAAAGATTCGTCATTTAAAACTTTATTTGTCTACTGCATCCAATGCAGCGTGTTTATTTTCAACTTTTTTTAACAATATTGTTGATTTGATCAGATTGTGCTATTCAACTCTGGACTGCACTGGATTGCATGATGAAATTGACATATTGAACAAGGTCATCATTGATAATAAAAATACACTTTATTTTTTTATTTATAGTATACACTTTACTGTGTATACTACTTTATATATACCTAAATATTTTGGTAACACTTTCTATGAAGCCTGTATTTATAATACATTATAAGGGTATTCTTAAGGCATTATAATGAATGCATAATGCATTATAAAAAACCTTATAATGTGTTATAAAATCTCATGAATAATCATAAATAAATAGGTGTTCAATAAATAATACTATAGTACTTACTTATTGTGGTTATAACTTTTAAGAGTATGATTATTTATAACACACAATGAACGCATATTAAATCTATCTAATGATAATAATGCATCATAAATAATACTAAAAATTGTTTGAAGACCTGCAACAGCACTTCAATACATCTCTTGAGTGCAATGTTTATATATATATATATATATATATAATTTAATCAAATTAGTGATCTAGTAGGGTAGGTAGAACGCTCACATACTTGCAAAGTATCCTATACTCAGTTTGTCTGTTGAGGAACCATCAAAATAAAATGTTAGCATACAGTATTTAGCATACACTACTAATACTTTCATGTCTTGCCAGTTGACATGTAGTTGCAGTTACTTATCAACAGCTGTCTAAAGGTGCCATCAAAATAATCAAACTGATATTATATTTAAAAAACAATATAAATATATACATACATTCATCTGATTCGATATCTGATCTTATGGCTGTTTCAGAAAAAAATATTATTATTACGAGTAAGTGGTCTTTGTCTGCTATAAAGTGACACAAGTAAGGTGGTAAGATATGAGACTTAATAAGAATATAATCGAAGAGAACTGATCTGAACCTTAGTTGTATTTGATCGCAACTGATTATGTTGTTATAATCATCCTACACTTAAAGCTATAACCACAAATAAGTAACTATTATAATACATTAAAACTGTCCTTATGAATATTCAATGAGATGATATAACATATTATAAAGTTATTTATAATGCATTATGCATTACAAGGTCATCATTGATAATAAAAATACACTTTATTTTTTTATTTATAGTATACACTTTACTGTGTATACTACTTTATATATACCTAAATATTTTAATATAAATTATGTTATTTTTATTTTGGATATGATTAAACAAATGCAATGTAGATTTTCTTTAGCTGTATGAAATAGGTATTTCTGCTAGGTTCTTTTCGGACATGAGTGTTTCACTTCACAGATCCTTTTCATCAGCTCACTGAAGAGAAAGGGAAGGTTAAAATGTCTTTCTGAATAGCTGCTGCTGGGCCAGTACTGCTATTACTTGGGAAAAAAAAGAAAAGATGCTGTCTAGTTGAATGCACACTCTGAGCAGACTAGACATTAACAACAGAGAGCGTGCAAATGTTTCTGCTGTTATTTGCTTACATGAAAAATTGGATTTTTATCAGTAGCAATTTGCTTGCTCTTCAGAAGCACCACAAATCCAAAGGTCCGTAAATATTTATTTCACCTTAAACTATTTGGTGTCTCATCTTTTAATTAAGGGAACGTTTAGAAGGGATTTAAGACGGGTAGTCTAAAGTCAACAGGAAATCCCTCTCACAAACTATTTTAGCTTTGTCACAGAAATGTAAAATTTCATGGATGTTTTTTTTTCCTTCTTCTTCTCTAAGCCCAGAGTAAAAAATAATATCACACTTCAGTCTAATAAAGGGTTGTGTGTTCTTCTCTTGTAATTGGCCGACAGTCTTCTGAGGTATACGGCTGCTAATTAGCACCGTGCTTTTGTGCCGTTTCCGAGCTGTTGATAGTTTGCCGGTGTTCTTAAATAAGTGTGCTCTTACTCTAAACTACAGACAGCTAATCAAGTCTCCCTCGAGACTGCTTTCTCTAATGATAATTGCTATAAGGCTCAGTGATGAAACACATCGCCACCTCACTGATCTGGAACCAGTGATGAAGTTTCTCTAACAACGTCTGCGATTACAATTTATGGCAGCGACAGCAAATTCTAGGACTGCGTAACAGACCCCACATAAATTGCTATCCTTAACATCGAGCGCTTAGATAAGAGTCACAATGGGCACTTTGCAATACAATCTCCATCTGTGATTACACAAAAGAGACCTCAATCACTTTTGTATGAGATGTTGGAATACAGCGAAAAAAGGTGGAAAGGAAAAGCCCAGGTAATTTTGAGGCCTATCTTTGATGCCAAGGGAGAGATTGTCAAAGTACTATGGAAATTTAATATCCGGTTGATAAATCATTCCTCGCCTCTGGTGCTCAATCACAGTGGATGTGGAAGACAAAGGCAAGATGGTTTCCTTTCACTGTTCTGCTAATTTAGTAAAGCGGTAATGAATTTCATCTCATCACAAGTGCTAGAAATATCCCTCTCTCATTTCCACCAAATGTCTTATGCCAGGGGTTTTCAAACTTTTTGATGCCAAGGATCCCCAAATATAATATTTCCATTGTCAAGGACAACTTTTTAAACAATTGGCTTTTATAATGTTACAAATTACTAACGCTAAAGCAAATTATTAAAATATTATCTGGAAACTATTTATTTTCAGTTCAATTCACATTTAAATTCAATTCAGTTTAATATTTAGATGTGTGTGTGTGTGTGTGTGTGTGTGTGTGTGTGTAAAGACTAATATTATTTTTCCAAATTAAAATGACTGTGAACACTAAATAAATACTGACATTGAATTAAGCCATTAAGCAAGCTGCTATACTTTAAGTTTGTATCGAATGTTTTTTTGTTTTTGTTTTTTTCTGGTAAATGTAAACCTGAAAAACACCCATTTCACATGTAATTTTTATACTAACTAAGTAACTAACTAACTACCTAGCTAAATAAATAAATAAATGCACAAATAGTTAACTATTTATAAAGCAGTCCAGTTTGAAAACCCCTACCAACAACACCTGACTTAAAGTGCCCTTTCTTTTCAGAAACAAAGAATTTTAATATTTAAAACATGCAAACGAATGAATTACGTCAAGAAGAGGTGAACAGTCTATTTTTAAACATGTACACAGAAATTCACTCTGAATCATTACATTACAGACTCTTGCAATAAAAATATCATTGTGAAATCAGTACCACGAATCAGACTAGTTCATGGGAAAAGAACAAGTAGTTCTTAGAAAAAGAAAAACATGTAGGTTTATGCTTGAATACTCGGAGGAAGTTACAACTGTCTTTGGCAGGGATGATCTGTTTTATCACTAAATAGAGTGCTAAAGAGTAACACAAACCTGTTCTATGTGTTCTAGTTCTAACTTAACATGGTCATGGCTAGGAACTGATTATTACAAAAATAACAAATTGTTCTTATATAGATTTTTTATTTTTTTTTATTTTTTTTAAATTTACTGTTTAAAGTCAGGATTTCTTCTGAGGTCAGGAGAAGACTCTTATTCTCACCAAGCTTGCACTTATATTATTAAAAATACAGTAAAAACCTTGTGAACATACAATGAAATATTTTTAGAATTTGAAATAACTGTTTTCTTTTTTAAAGATATTTTAAAATCACAGGGCTATGCTGAAAACATTGGTAACAAAAAATGTTGTTGTTTTTTTGTACAAACATTTGTACTGTTTTTTTTGTTGTTGTTGTTGTTGTTGTTGTTTGTTTGGTTTTTTTTTCAGGGTTCTTTGATGAATAGAAAGATTTGATGAATTGAATGCATCCTTGACAAACCGAAATATAATGTATTTCTAATTACCCCAAACTTTTAAAATAATTTTTCAATTCAATATGCAGAGGAAAATGAGATATAAGTAAACTATTGATAGGTTGTCTTGTTCAAAAGAAGTAACACAAAACATTGCTTTTTATTTGAGCATCATTTGCAGGGAAAATTGTTTATTGCAAATCACAAAGCTTTTTCCCACTCCAGGCATTTTTTATTTTTTATTTATTTATTTATTTTACAGTACATAACTGTAACAAACACATACAGAAATCAAATTGGACTGAAACACCGTGAGTGATCAGTTTGAGTCATAGGAATTTTCAATGACTTTACGGTTTTCATAACAAATTGTCATCGTCAGAATTACAGCTACCTTGCATTGCCTACTAAATGAGACCTCTCTGTCAATAATCCCCTCTTGATTTGGAAAATTATACGTATTCATCTAACGTTACAACAGTTTACTGACTCACTGACAGGCAGGGGTTTCCAGAGGAGCCGATATCCTTCCAAATCAGGCGAGCTGGGCCATGATTATGAGCTATCCCACTGCTGCAATATTAATGGAGAGTGTGAGGCAGTCCCTGGGCAAGCTTAATCACCGACTCTCCCTCTCCCTCCTCTCTCCTCGCTGCCTGTGAGACAGCTGTGAGAAAAAGCCTCATCTGAGGTTGTGTGTGAGTGCCATCCAGACCTGCAGTGAGTCCCAGTGCTGACATTTCCTAAATGGCACATGTTTGTCAGCAGTGTCACAGGAAGAGCAGCTCCTGCAGCACTTAACAGGCTGCTCATCCACGCAAGAGCCAGAATTACACACCGCATTTCCGGAAAAAAAAAATCTAATAAACAGTGACTCAGATTATTTGTCACAGGGCAGAAGTGGTGTAATGTGAAGAAACCATACCCTCCATAAACTCCAAAATTAACAATATGAGAGAGTGTGATTCCTACTTGAGTGTAATATCTGAATTTCTGTTGAACTACATTACCCATAGTCCAGCAGAGAACCCCACCAATCAGAGAAGTTGTCAAAATTAATATTGTGCCAAATGTAAGTGGGGTTTAAAGTTTTGCTGCTTAGTTGCTCCAGTAAGCTCCTACTGGTGGATGGTATAACTACTGTACACCACCTGCTCCTATTTGAATAGATTTAAATATTTTGCAATACAATTTAAATATTTTAGCAATGAAAAACTAAACACATTTACACTGTTTTTGTTTTGTTTTGTTTTGTTTTTTTACAGGTGTGTGCATGTGTATTTTTAAATAAATAAATAAATAAATAAATATTTATTGAATTGAATAGATTTAGTTTAAACTCAGTAGTGCCGTGAGCAACCCCCCATCAAAGCGAGTATATTGAAGATACACTTTGTTTATATACTTTGTATATATCTATTTTTTCATCTTTATTTTCCAGTTTGTTGTTTCTTTGTCACTTTGTATTTTGGGGTTTATGGTGATTACACTGGTGATATATTTCTTCATGCCATCACTTGTGGACTTTTGTATGTATCTACGGTGCTGTAAATAAACTACTACATCTGTGATATAGATTTTATAATATAACTCATACATTATGTATGATACACTTTCAGTTAAGCTGGATGGTGTAATTCAAGGCTTAGAATGCTTTATAAGAATGTTTTGAAATCTTTATGAATAAGATAAATGGGAATTACTTCCGTAACGAAGAGACTTCAGAGGATGAGATTACGAAAATTTCAAGTGTGAGTTGGCAAAATGACTTACGAAGTGGGTTAGGAGGTGGATCCGTTTAAGAGGTTGTTTAGATGAGAGGACACCATCACAGTCACACACACTGAAGTCATACTGAGCGAGCTTTACACATGCTGAAGATGAAGCCCATCTCTCTGCCCCCTGGGAGCTGCCAAAGTACACTGACATGAGAGAAAGAAAGAGACTCACAGAACATGCCCTAAAAGAGAAATTTCCAAGTCTTTGTAGAAACACACAAGACCCCATTCACCAAACCTGTTCTTGAAGTGTGGAGAGCAGTCACACAATGTCGGCGTTTGCTGTTACATCTCCAGTGTTGTGGTTATGCTCCCTATGGTGGCTCTTCCTCCAGAATCTCAGCGTGAATCGTGGCCCTGACACCCAACAGAGGGCTGCTTGATGCCTCACCCCTCCTGCCTCGGTGTGGGCTCAGCCTCGAGCTTGATCCCAGGCACAAACATGCTTGCTGCAGCTTTTTCTGTCACTTTCTGTGGTTAGAAGATTGTTGACTCACTAAACCAAACAGACAACAAGTAAGCTTATGCTTTGTTTTGCAAAAAGTCATTTTCCAACAGAAATGAAACTAATAACAATACGAATACAAATACCAATAATACTAATATTACGACTAATAGTAGTAGTAGTAGTGGTAGTAGTAGTAGTAATAATAATAACAATATAATATTGTTATATATATATATATTATTATTATTATCTGTCAAAGTCTGAGTCACAATGTTGAAATAACTCATGATTATGAATTTATTTGTATAATAAGAAAAAAGTATATTTAATGTATACTTTATTTGTAATACTTGTCATGTATACTTTATCTGAAATATCACAATATTAACAGTATTATAAATTTGCACCCCCTTGTGGTGTAGACATTTAGAGATCACAAGAAAAGGGGTTATTTTATTTTATTTTATTTTATTTTATTTTATTTTATTTATTTATTTATTTATTTATTTATTGTTTTTTTATTTTTTTTTTATTTTTTTATTTTATTTATTTATTTTCAAACAATGACATTATAAAATACTGGGTCTTACTTCTGTTTGTGCATTAAAAACCTGTGTGAGAACAACTTTGCACTTGATGAATAAACACACCAAGTAACACAAATTATGAATATGGAATGCATTAAAAATATTAATTTATTCATTCATTAGTAGTAGTAGTAGTAGTAGTAGTATTGTGTGCATTACTGTACATAGAAATAAGAAATTACAACAAAAAGAATTTTATAGCTCACTGCTGCCAGTAGAGTTTACCTTGTTCTGAACATTACATTAATGATGTAATGTTTTCATACTACTTTGATCAGAAGGGCTAAAATGCCTTTGCCCACCTCTGTTGGCATGGGCATAACTGCTATCACGGAGAGAAAAAACAATCTACTGAAGCCAGTGCGCCTTTCACCCACAAACTGTGAACTCAGCAGAAAGAGTGTGATATCTGGAAACACAGCAAGACAAAGGCGATTCAGGTGATGATGAAGACAAAGGAACGACAAGTCAAAGCTTGGGTCTGCACAGGTTAGAGACCTGAGCCACCTTGTTACCTTTAAGTGTTGTGTTTTCTCTTGGCTTACTGTGGTCATGTTTAAAATGACGTGCATGCTTCTGGAATTCACTATTTCATGAGCAGTGGAAAGTTGCCCGGTTCAGCTGGGAGACATATTGAGCAGATTTACACCAGGGTCAGCAAGAGCTTTTAATTATTGATAGATACTACATAAGGGTCTGGCAAGGATTTCGCTCACAGAAAGTTTGGGGAATTTTCAGGAAACACGGAATGAAACATTGAGGATCACATGGATGCCATACAAGAATTCACGATGTAGTAATGTTCTTTGGGAACATGTTCAAATAGACCCTTGCTCTCTCTCTCTCTCTCTCTCTCTCTCTCTCTCTCTCTCTCTCTCTCTCTCTCTCTCTCTCTCTCTCTTTCTCTCTCTCTCCTGCTGCACTTCAAGCAGAGGAAATCCATATTGCTGTGGAAGTGTCGCCCGTTGGGGATGAACTGTTTGAGTTTGCTGCTCTCCACTTCTCTTCTCTGGCAAGTCCAGTAAATAAGAACCAGAGTTCTAAGTGAGTTGCTGCACAAGGCCAGACAAAGATGAATCTTGCAACACTTTAGACTTGACTGCAGGGAGTCCATCACTCACACTTCCATCGGACAGGAGAAAAGAGGCTATACACAAATCTGAAGGAAGCTCTCATGTCTTCTGGCTTTTGTTCCCCAACTAATGTTGGAGCAGGGTTGAAAACTACATTTGCATTTCCTGAGGAAAATACCGGGGCAACAATCCTGAGCAGCTGAAGCAGACAAATCCAAATGATTTTGAGCACCAAACATCAGGAGCAAACTATAAAGTTGTTTATATATTAACATTATATCAGTTAATGAGATTGTATTGTAAATTTGAGTTAAATCTGTAATATCTATATCTCTATCTATCTATCTATCTATATATATATATATATATATATATATATATAATATATATTAAGATTAATTAATATATGAAAGATTAATCTTTAATGAACCGAAAAGAACGCACGTCACACCTCTGTTCATCAATTTGCACTGGCTACCAATAGCTGCTCACATAAAATCCAAGGCATTAATGTTTGCTTACAAAACCACCACTGGCTCTGCACCCCTTTACCTAAATTCATTACTTGAGACTTATGTGCCCTCTAGAAGCTTGCGTTCTGCAAGTGAACGACGCATTATTGTGCCACCCCAAGAGGCACAAAATCACTTTCACGGACTTTTTCATTAACTGTTCCCATCTGGTGGAATGACCTGCCCAACTCAATCCAAGCAGCTGAGTCCTTAGCCATCTTCAAGAAATGGCTAAAAACACATCTCTTCCATCTTTATTTGACCATCTAGCTCTAGCACTCTCTATTCTAATTTTATTTTATCTATCTGCCTTCTTTTTTATTAAAAAAAACAAAAAAAAAAAACACATTTGACCCTCTATCAATTGTATATTTATTCTCTAACTGCTAGCTTTTTTTTGTACAACTAACACTAGCTTTCTTTTTTCTATTCTATCTACTTGTTTCTTATAAAAAAATATATTAAAAAAATATAAAAATATAAAAATATAAAATATAAAAATATTTTTATATAAAAATATAAAATATAAAAATATCTACTCGTTTTCTTTAAATAAATAAATAAAAATTAAAAATTAAAAAAAAAACCTTTCTACGTGTACTTCGTTAGGCTAACCAAGACTTGTCATATCACTTGCATGATGTTGCTCTTTTTTTTATTATGATTGCTTCTTATGTCCTCATTTGTAAGTCGCTTTGGATAAAAGCGTCTGCTAAATGACAATGTAAATGTAAGGTAAATTTAAATATATATGTATATAAATAAATAAATAGATAGATAGATAGATAGATAGATAGATAGATAGATAGATAGATGCAAAATGCCAAATGCAAGTAAAAATCAATGTTGGCGAGTATATGTAATTCTAATTCTAATTCTAATTCTATTTTATCTATCTGTCTTCTTTGTATCTATCTGAACCTCTAACACTAGCTAACACTAGTTTTTTTTTCTATTCTATCTACTTGTTTTCTTAAAAAAAAAAATATATATATATATAGTAAAATATAATATATATATATATATATATATATATTACATATATATAAATTACTATTGCAATTTCGAGCATACTGTATAAAAAAAATTAATAAAATAGAAAACAAATATGCAACCAAACTATCTCTCTCAAACATCTCTCTAAAAGGACATCTCTCTCAAACATGACTGCCAATGTAGGCTATATGTTTTTAATGTTCGTCTATTAACACAAGATTGCGCCCGCTGGTTTTTCACAGGAGTTACTCATGAGTCGCACTGCTGGTTTCCCCCACTCTAAAAAATGCTGGGTTAAATACAACCCAGCGCTGGGTAAAATATGGACGAACCCAGCGATTGGGTTGTTTAGACGGTTAGACGGCCCAGAAGGTTGGGTTAAACATTTAACCTAACTGTTGGTTGAAAACAACCCATCATATGTTCTGTCCAATATTTACCCAGCACTGGGTTGTATTTAACCCAGCATTTTTTAGAGTGCATGGGTAGCTTCTGTGATGCCGGTTTCCAGTAAATGGATAACAACATCTAACATAGTGGACAGGTTTGCATTTTTATTTTATCCAGAGAGAATGTTCCTATTGGATGTTCCACTTACCAGCATGCCATGGGCGGCTGAATGATGACACACATTCATCAGAGGTTAGGGGTGAAGTGTCTTGCACAAGGCCGCAACAGCAATAGCCAGAAGATGAGCATGGACATTAGAAACATCTGCCCTCTAATTCTATGGCAAGACCCCTGGTTACCCTCAATAGGATGTTAACCACTAAGTCATCAATTACTTCCAGAGTTAACATCTATTATGCCATGGCCAAACCATTCACCAAGAGATGTGCTAAATACAGTTTACTTCCCAATGTTTTACCAATTAATGACCCAAAAACACATGGAAATCAAAAGAATATGTCATTTAAATTCTAAACTGTTTATAGATCATGGAACCATTTGTTGTTGTTGTTGTTGTTTTCAATCTTGTATTAATGTATATTCCTATTATTACTAAGAATTCAATACGAAATACAAAGAAGTCCAAACATAAAGTCAACACTGTAATGAAAATTAGTTGTGATGAAATGATGTCACAAAGCAAAAAAGCAAAATGGTATTGATCCTTCATTTTTATTTTGCTTTTACTATGTCCTTCATGCACACTATTTCTTGCCAGAGAGAGAGGTTCTTATGGACTTTTACATATACTTCTACATTTCTCCCTTTATTATGCCTATATAATGCACGTTCGATTACCATGATGTGTGAAATGCATCATCCATTTGCACAATTTGTATTTTTCATAACATTTCACAAATTTCATCTTTCTTTCATTTCTGAAACTCTAATAACAGTGTTTCAATGTGTTAAATCCTGACATGCAAGTACATTATGGTAGTTATGGTCTATCACAAAAATAACATTACAGACCATATCAAGGAGAGTACGTACGGAGCAGAAGAAAATATACTCTCAAAGCTCTCACTTCTCAAGGGAAAATAATGCCACACTGTTATGCGATTCACCCTTACACATCTCCCATGCATTAAACATCCTGCCTTCTTCAGATGTAAATGAATATGTCCATAAACCATGAGCTTAAGATGACAACAGATAAACAGAGGTTACTTTGAAGCACAGCAAGTCAAATATTGAGATTGGCAATTAGCAAAAACCAGACAGCACACCATTTGTGAGCACAGACTGAGTCACCGAGATGCTGTCGCTCTGAAGCAGAGCATGAGGACCAGATGAAGGACTCAAGCGGCACATGAGAAGCGACATCAGACGTCTCACTTGTTTTTTTTTCCTTCCATGAGCAGATTGCAATAAAAGCCTCTTCCTTTTAGGGTGAATTAGCGGATAATGGTGCCAGTTGGAGGCCTGTGACAGTCCTTTTAGTAGATGTTTATAAAATGTGTCAAATCTTGAAGGGTGGGCAGGTGGAACATTCAAGTGAATTAGACGGTGGAGCCAGACGAAAGGCCGCAAAATACAAATGAGGCAGTGGCTTGGAAGGAGCAGAAAAGCGACAGCGAGAAAAAGAGAGAAGGAGCGCTGTCCTAGAATGCAGCTCTTTCTTGGCCGTCTCACTGGAAGCTCACTGCAGGCATATTTTTAATAGCCAGCCTGTGCCACACGAAAGCAGGGTTTCTGGTGGCCACCTACATTGATGTGAGGGGGAACAAAGAAGAGGTGGACAGAAAAAGAGCCGTTGTTCTTCTGTTTGTACCACAACATTGTTGACCACCAGCATGTGTTGTGTTTATACACTGGTGTCCTTACCAGGCTTCCTAACTAGCCAGAAAGTCTTTCTTCTTCAACAGGCCAGGCCCTACATGACAGCCCTAGTTTGCGATTTCCTTTTCGTGGGGAGCATAAATATTTCAAGGGCCAGAAGATGCAAAACCGAGGCTCCGCTATCTGTGTTTCTCCCTTGCCAGTGTTTGTGATTCCTTCAATTTCGAGTCTCTTTTATCCAGGCGTGAGAACACAGGCGATGGTTAGTGGCAGAGGCTCAGGAAGCTTCACAAATTGCACAGAGGGGAGTAGCTGGAGCCCAGAGATGCGTCCGATGCCAAGGAACCATCTGACAGGAGTCCATAAGCTTTATAGTTGCTAAACCGCACGGGAACGCGGGTTTACGAGCACACTGACAGAATGCTGCGTCAAAATAGCGTTGATTTGCTTGCCTCGTTTTGTTGTGGCAAGAGCACTGATCTCCACACTTAAAGAGAAACAGAGAAATTCTTCATAACAACTTGCAGATCTGAAGGTGGGCTAGTCAGCCAAATTGCACGGCTGTGGGTGGACTGCAATCAGTCATAAGCATATACTTAGACAGAGGCCAGATGGAAGAGAGATGCAGCAACGTGCAAGATGCAGTTATGTGCTCCTCATAAAGCAGCGTTTAATAAACTAATAAAAAGCCTCAAAGAGTTTTATGAGAAAACAGACGAGTGCCTGAGATGCCACCCTTAACCTTCACCAGGGGTTGGAGTGAATAAATCAGTCATTACAACTTCTACAGGCTTCGATAACCATGTGGGATCTCATCTCAGAACATGTGCTGTAAAATCCAATGAATCGTGACCTTTGTTTGGATTATTGCTGTCCAGTATCTGTAGGGGTCGCTGCATATCCATGTTCATCTCCCAGTGGGTCACGCTGGTTATGTGACGGTTAAGGTTAACCCCTGCTAGAAGATGTTGAGACTGGGGGCCTCATTTATAAAGTCTGTGTATGCTCAGATTTGATCTTAGAGTGTGTGTGTGTGTGCTTAAAGCCATGCCAACGCTCATATTTGTGCTTAAAAAGTGCTTAGGGTCACGTCAGGGTCAGAGCAGAGGTACGTATTTTTCTTGTCGGAGTACTGCAGCTTTTTGGAAATATAAGCTGTAAGGATTTGGATGATGACTGATGATCTTTTATATGTTAATGACATTAATTAGGAGTCGTTTACAGGGCGGAGAGCTAAAACCATTTAGTTGCGCGCAAGTTCAAGATCATTTGCGATTTGTGGATTTCACATCTGAAAGAGACGCGTACGTGCGTTTTCTGTATGTACGTTCATTTTATGAATCACATGTACGCATATTTGAGAGATGATCGTGAGATCAAATTTAGGATGGTTTCTGTGCAACATTTTATAAATGAGGTCCTGGGTGTTAGTTCAGCTATGCACACTTCAGGCCCTATGTACTTTAAACACTTTTTACACTCTCACTAGTTTACTTAATTTTTCCACTAATAGTCCCAACACTGTATAACACTGGGTTATTTTTTTCAATCCAAAAGCTTGCTTGAGGCTGTTGGGTAAGGAAGCTAGGTTGATATTACACAATTTCTGTTGGTAATCGTTTATAATGAGTAACCCAGCGGCGTTGGATTGGGTATCCGGATATGAAAGTGAGCACGCATGTCATGAAAGTTCAAAAGTTCAGATGCAGACGGTTTTGTGTGTGAAGATACCACTTCGCCTATTCGTGTTTGCGATGTTTATGACAGTAGAGGGGAGAGACAGCGAGAAGCATGTTTCTTTAAAACTGGACCATTGACCGTGCTGAACAGGAGCTAAATGGGAAGCTGAAAAAAGCTGGAAAAAGCTGGAATTGTTAGTGGAAAATATAAGAAA
Source organism: Tor tambroides (assembly GCA_021397915.2). Lineage (NCBI taxonomy): Eukaryota > Metazoa > Chordata > Actinopteri > Cypriniformes > Cyprinidae > Tor > Tor tambroides. The sequence goes on along the minus strand of JAFVLL020008087.1, from coordinate 8,198 downwards.
ACTAATCGAAGTGGAGAAGAAAAAGACCTTTGAAACTACCTGCAGTGAGGAGCGTGTTCTTTTAAAACTGGAGGGTTTTGTTGGAGTGTTTTCTCACACCAAAACCACTCGAGTGGTGACCGGTGACTGGTGAACAGGAACTGAACAAGCCGGAATGATGCTTGTTATAAACACTTTAAACAGAGAGGTCAAGATCCTGTCGATTTGCTATAATGTATAGTTTATTCCTGACTTTCGGAGTTTATCACAGGCTTCCAGTCTGTGTGGTACTTGGTGGCCTGGTGGTTTGGCTGTAGTCTTACTAGTGTGTTCGTTGGCGGAAGAAAAAAAAAGTAACTGGTCAAATTTGTTCTTGAATGTAAATTATTAAATATTAAACTTTTAAAAAGCAATGTCATATTGCATAAGCTGTATAACTGTTGAGTTGCTATTTTTTTCTGAACTTTTTCCTCACTTACTTGTTTTTTTGTTGTTGTTTTTATTCAGCAGATTGTTTGCATACTTGATGAAAAAGTTGATTTCCATGTTTTTCTGATGTCATGAATATTCCCATAACATTGTCACTTCCACCACATCTCAAAATATGTATTGTGTTTAAAAGCATTCTGCAGTGGAAATTAAAGTTTTAACATTTTTGGAACAAAACTGCCAAATTCATTTGTTTTGCTAATGCCAGATTCATAGCTAGCATTTTATGTATCCTAAATACACATAATACACGCAATGTTCTTGCATAAATTTACAATATTAGGGCCTGATTAGTAATGACACACATGTACACACACACACAGACAAACATATCCTGGCAAAATTTACCTTAATTTTTCTCCACATTTAATCTCAAACTGACACTGTTTCCTCCAAAAAAAAAAAAAATAATAATAATAATAATAAAATAAAAAATAGGGTCAAATTTGTTATGTATGATTAATGGAAATATATAATATATAATGTACAACAAATCACACAATTAATATTGAAATGGTTTATAGATATGTCACATATTCATTCATTCATTCATTCACTTTAATTTGTTCACAAATTTATCATAGTCTGGGTCTGGGAAAGGAGTCAAACAATGAAAGTCATGCAGGAATACTTATTAGCCAGAATAAGTAGGAATGTGGGCCTGACCTTACACCAGGTCTTGCTACGCGAGTCTAGGTGTGAGTTACCCTGTTCTCTGACCAGGAAGTAGAATATCAACCAGTCTAGTATTAAACAGCAAGACGTCACGCCTGACAGGCAAGCTATAAACGAAGTTATGGGTGTATCCTGTTAGCCCTGCCGGACTTGTATCCAAGCGGTCACATAGCAGTAAGCAGCAGCCATGAAGTTATTTAGAATTAAATGCAGGAGTCCGAGCGTATCAGGCCAGAGGAACATTTGTTGACACTGTCCTTTTCCACTATGTGACTCCAACAAACTCTCTCTCTCTCTTTCGGGGTGAGCTTACAAAGCCGTGTCTGAAGCAAGCTCGCAAGCACTGTGTATACCCTTTAATAACTTTCCTGATGGCAAAGTTTTGAAATCAAACAGCGGAAGCCCTGTGGAAAAACTTTTGGTATAAAGCTGAAGGATGGGTGCATGAACTCAAGCTGAGCAGAAGAAGATGTGAAGATGATTGACAGCATGACTGTGCTCAATAAAGGAGAAAACACCAGTGGACAAAGAACGTTTTTTCCTCTGGTCCCTTTCCTCTGTTGTCCCTCTTTCTTAGAGTACACAGACCTCCACACGCAGTCATGAGGAGACTTCACTACAGGCTCAGCCATTCATTTCCATAGTAATGGGAGAATAAAAGACACCTTACCTCTTTCAAAATTTCCCCCCTTTTCTTTCTCCTTTTCTGTCACTTTCTCCTCTTACAATGATTGAGTAAAAGTGTCAAAGGATCTCTTAGAGGGCACCTCTGAATGACTATGTTGTGAATTGGAACCGTCTCATTTGGAGTAAAGCAAGAAAGCAATTGAGCGAGGGCATTAGAAAAGTTTACTCCGGTTAGTGTCTCACCCTGCCTGTAGGTAAGAAGAAAGAAATCACGAATACGATCTCTTTAATATTTCAGTTGTTTCAAATGGAGAGAAAATGGTGACTTTTGCTTAAGTTTCCTGCTTCTTCTAAATTTTCTCCTGATAAAAAGTTTCAGAAGAGATCTCAGTAATATCTGTCCTTAGATGCCGAAGACTGCAATCAAATATTAGAGAGGCAAATCTGTGAAGTAGATGTGCCTTTTTATTTCAAAACCCTGCATCTTATTTACTAACTTAACCACCTAAAATCCATCTTAACCAGGGGTTATTTGCTCTGGAATAGTGCTGTGCTGTGAGCATTTAAAGGTTGGGGTTAGGCTGTGAACTGATGATGATAATAATAATAATAATAATAATAATAATAATAATAATAATAGACAGAACAGAAACAGCACTAGAACAATATATATATATATATATATATATATATATATATATATATATATATATTTTTTTTTTTTTTTTTTTTTTTTTTTTTTTGAATAGTAATCATTTGCAACATTATAAATGATATATTAAATAAATTAATAAATTTAATGCACATTTGCTGAATAAAGGTATTAATTTATTTCACACAAAAAAAGTATACTTACACAAAATTAATTTAGAATCAACAAAAGGGAAATATGTTTTAAATAGTTTTCTTTAGTGGCAGATATATCTCTGGAAAAAAAAGAGTAAAAAAGAGGGGTTTTTTTTGTTTTTTTAAGCGGTTTGGGCATAAACTGCAAATTAGACTACGGACTCTTCTTCTTCTTCTTCTTCTTCTTCTTCTTCTTCTTCTTCTTCTTCCCATTTATTAACAACATTTACAGAACATGACCTTAAAGCAACTCTTAATTTAAATAAACCTATAACAACCATCACATAAATCCATTATAATAAGTCACATTTAGCTTTGCTTTTATTTACTGAAATAATTTTTCGTCATTTTGGGTCTGCAAAACATTATTTTTCTAATTTCAAATTCCTGGGCATTGAGAGGGTTCTTTTGCATAGGAGAGGTGGTAACCGTGATAGAAAATTGTTACAAAGAGAGGCTTTTTGAATTTTTGAGTTGAAATCATTAACCCCAACAGGATTAAATGAAGAGATGGATCTTGCATGTTTTTATAAATCCCTCATTGATTAAGATCAGCTGTCAACAATTTGCAATTGTGCCTAAATTTATGTGTTGTGGCTTTTTTCCCCTCATGAGCACTGAAGAAAGCATGGGCTGAAACGTCTGCTCTCTGGTCTGTTTTTAATACACTTTGCACTTTTATCACTTTTGCATATGAAAAATAAAAAACTTCATTTTTGGTAGACCTTTTTTGGTCTGTTTGAATTTTTGCAATGTGCGGACAGATTCAGCTACCTATTGGACGTTTACTGAAATAACTCCATGATTTTTTTTTTTTTCCATGTGTCTCTATCAGTACTCGATCTGCTCTCTGTTTGAGTGATAGCTGCCTGTTTTTTTTTTATTGTTTTTTTTTTTGCCTTTAATTTTAATTAAAGTTTTAACCTTTTAGTTTTAATTTACCAGTTAAAACACTATGAATCAATGTTTTTATTAAGATAGGTCCTCTCAGTACAACATCAGTATTGAACGGATCAATATTGCAAGATGTATCTGCGGATCCCAACTGTTTTAATGATCTGCAGGAGAGCGAATAGCCACAGGAAGTGGAGAAAAACATTAGGAGCATTAGAAACATTAGCAGTGAGAAAGTGATTGCATTAATTATTATTAGCATGCTAAACATTCCATATTAACTCACAAATATCAATGCATTCTTTTTCATAGTCATTACTAGTGCAAAACACTTTCCTAAAAAAATGTTTGTTTATATTAGCTAGCCATCATGGCAGCTCATAAAGTGATGGTTATATGTAAAGAGGAGCATATAATTTTCAGACTCATGTTGCAGAAAATCATGCTTTTTTTAGATTGAAGTGCTGGAGATAGTTTATGAATGAAACATAACCAAGAACTCCAGTGAGTCTCTTGAGCAGCAGCCTCTGGGTGATTGTGTCTGAGACTTCAGCACGTTTATCGCTGAATGATGACAGTCACATCATGGTTTGTACACAGAGAAGAGAACATTTGGTGTCCTCTGAGTGAACAAGGTGACAAAGAGGACTTCAGAGCTGTGCTTTTGAGGAGGTCATCATTCCTGGATGAAGTATAGATTGCACCGTCACACGGGATGAAGTTCAACATGCGTTGATGACTACATTTGCCTCACAAGTCTTCCATCACTGGTCAAACCAAGGGCAAAGAGGCCATGGTGGCTGCATAAAAAATCGTTGGAAGTCAATAAACAGCACAATTTCCAGTCTACACGCAGAAGAGACACTCAGTGTCCACTCAGATATCTGCAAGCAATCTGTGCAGCGTGTGATGGAAAAATCATTTTGTATATATCGAAAAAGTTTCATGTCACATCACCTCTGGCTCTATCCAGAAACAATTGTTCATTCAGTTGGTGAAGATTGCAAACATCTGTTTCTTCAATTAAACAATACAACTAAAATATCAGTGTAAAAGCAGTGGTATTTATTTGCTATGCCACTTAATCAATACTACATTTCACTATATGGTGAGCACAAACTACCATCTAGACTAACTGTTACACATCCCTGTTTCTCATCCACACATGCATTATCCACAGTAGCAATGACTGCACAAAAAAATGAGGTTTCTCTCCTAATGGTATCCATAAAGCTCCAGCAGTGAACATAATCATAATATGTAATTTGCATGCATAAATGCAGCTGCATCCTGATATGAAAGCCATATACCTGGAGTTATGATGTTAATGTGCAGTATTAGCAGAGTCTTAGTCTTGCGAAGCCAGACTTTGATTTATTCTGGCCAATATCTACTCACTTGGACAGGAAGAGGCCATCTGGTCAACATGTTAAGCGACCAGTCACAGTTTATTTTGATTTTACATGCTATTTAGAGGGAGGTGAATATGAAATCCTTGACACCTCAATAATAAATTGGCTGGGAAATAATTAACTGCTCGGAAGTGTCGGTTGGCAAACAGCTATACTGAAAACACTGAAGAAGCTGTGTTTACACTTCATAATCACAATTTACGTCCATCTGAATGTACTAAAACAATTATTTCATATAATTAACTGACATAAGCATAAAATATTTATTTCTTCTGACCTGGAAAACGTTGGCAAATTCAGTAGTTCTTCCTTAAAAGTGTTCATTGTGATATTATTAACGGGTGGAGAACCACACAAGTAGCACGTTAATTAAAGTCCATATGAATTCAAAATTTAAAAAAATAAATAATTCTGTGAACTAACTAGACATGGTAAAATAGTGGGTTATTATTATTATTTTATTGTTAGTATTATTACATTTTCTGTTTCACTCAGTAATAGAAGTTGACGGTCACGACTTTTGTTTAACGCAGGGTCAATACAAAATAAAGTTCATGATAAAAATGAAGATTTGTCAAATTTAGTTAAAACACATACATAAAGTGACATAAATGTACATTTTGCATTTGTTTCCTCAAGTAAAAATGAATAACTAATATCAAGTTATTAAATTAATAACTTGATATTTTTACACCTTGAATAAATTTGAGTGCACACATCATGATGTAAGTAATTTGTATTTGTTTGTTTGTTTGTTTAATTATGTATTATTTATTATTTATTCATATATACTTTTTTATGGTGGTGATGATGATGATAATGAATTATGAATTCATAAATATCATTATCTACCATGTGGCATTACAACCTGTTTGGCATTTATCATTTTAATGCAGTCCTACTATGCCCTTTAATGAAAACTTGATTTGGTTTTTGGAGTGGTCCAGAATTTCATGCTTGATTGTTCCAAAAATGCATTATTTTTCACACATTATTGCAGCACCTCTCTTCCCATGTTGTCTGGAACATGCTGTTTAGCTCCTGCTTCGATGAAACCCCTCATTCTGAAATAAGAAATGTGCTCTGATTGGTTAGCTGGCCCAGTGTGTTATGATTGGCTTGAACTGCTCTGGAAATGTCATGCCCCTTACCATAATCATGACATGGCAAAAACACTTTACTGAAGCAGCTCTTCTGCTTTGTCTTCTCTAGCACAGCTTAACCAGACCTCATTCTCTCTTTTGTGTGTGTGTGCGTGTGTGCGTGTGTGCGTGCGTGTGTGTGTGTGTGTGTGTGTGTGTGTATCCCATGGGTGGCAATTATTTAAATGAGTGACTTTGTGATGTCACAATATTTTCTGTGTAATGATTTTTTTTTTTTTCTCTAAATGTTGGTTTACACCACATGGCTTTCTTTTGGCAGAAAGCTTTCTCTCTCTCTCTCTCTCTCTCTATATTTTATTTGTTTGTTTTTTTCATTATTAATAAGCTGTTTTGCTCTCTAATAAATAATGATAAAAAAAGGCTTTCAGTTCAAAAGGGTTTTCAAGTTTTGTGTGCAGTTTACATTATCCAGAGAGATATTTGGCTGTCTTTGCAAGGATAGAAAGATGCATCCTGCCCTGCACTGTAATTCCAAGCAGTTACTTTCCCCACATGTGCGTCTTCACAATGGGACACGTGTTACGCCAAGCGCTATACCATTCATGCATTGGTGGTAATCTGGTCCCCTGTGAGAAAATGTGTTTGATTTAGCTGGACATGAAAACCTATTGTGTTGGACTTTACAATGAACAGGTTTGACAGATGGAGTTTGGTGTATCTGCTGCAGCTGTGGGACAAATACTGGCATCTTTCATTTGAAACACAAATGTATGTTGTGTGTGATGTTTGACCCTAATTATGCATTCCTCCTTTTTTCCACAAATAAAATCCGATTATGCAGGTGGAGTTCCCTTTGCTGGTGTCTGCCAGTATTAAACATGGCCTCACCTGTGTTTTCCCTTCAAAAGTCTTGCCAATTCCAACTGTGAACAGATTCTGCAGACTCTTCATATCAAACACGATCCACTGTATGAGTTGAAGATTTTATATTGAAGTTCTTTTAACCCATCTGAAGAACTCGTGCTTCGAAGTCCCTCGGTGCAAAACATGTGATTCAGAGAACAAAATCTTCACCTCAACATGTTATCTGACAGATGTGCCGCCTGGAAAATAACAGAAAAATGTGTTTTCTTTTGCTGTAACAAAGGATTGACTTATTCAAGAGTTGTGTTTGGCTTTATTCATGTTATTCATTGCATCAGGTACAGCTGATAGAATAACTTCCCAATGTAACTGAGGCCTGGCTGGCTAATTCAATTGCAAATTTATACAGCTCTGACAGATAACCATGAACCGACTGCACAGAAATTTCATCAAAGCACAAGTGGTATAAAAGGAGTCATCAAGCTGTTCAAAACGGGGATTAATTTTATCCCATGTTTTGCATATTGGATAATAGGTATGCAGTTACCTGCAAACATATTTACAATGTTTGGCCTAACACAAAACATTGAGGTGCCAGAGCTTAAATAGATGTCGTTGCTGAATATTTTTGTGGCTTTTTGTATCAGGTAGGTCTTAATTTAGGATGGTTTTGATTACAAGAATTCCTTTCAGATAATTGCTTTTAGATAATACCAGTGAGCCACTGCAAAGGCCCATTCAGACCAAGAAAAAGATTTGGAGGATTATGTTTTAAAATGAAATAACATGCCTGTATGAACCATTTTACATCACATAGTGTGCATTTGGAGGCTAGGTCAATACATGAATAGATTTAATAGACTCCATTTTAGTTTAGATTAAAAAAATTAATAAAGTCATAAATATCAGAGACTCATAAAAATATGAAATTCTTAAAAAGAGTATCTTATTAAGTAGTATGGCAAAATATTTTATTATTTCTTGGGGGGAAAAAAAGTAAGCAGCTGCTTATTAATATTTGAGAAAAAAAAGTCATGTAGAGAAGCCAACAAAATGCATGTGGTGGAACTAACATTAAATCAGAAATTATATTAGAGAAGACCCTTGCAAACCCTCATAAGTTTGTCATAAGGTCAATAGATTTCTTAAAATATTAGACTAATTAAAACTTTTCTAAGGGAAGGTGTAACACCCTAAAATGTGACTATGAGTTGATTATTCACAATATTTGTAATAGTTCTTACCTTTTAAAAAAATAACACACACACACACACACACACACACACACACACACACACACACACACACA
>JAFVLL020008086.1:0-22558 GCA_021397915.2 Tor tambroides | reverse complement strand
AACTGGACTGCAGTACCTGAGCTCTGTTCTGAGGGCAGTTCAGGATCTGTGGCGGCACTGAACTGCTGAATGTCCTCCTGACTGGACAGATGAGCTGAATGGATGGACAGAGACTCTTTCTTCTTCTCCTCGTCCACACAGTCTACGACCAGCACCTCGTTCATGGACTCTTTCTCCTTCTCCTCCTTCAGCAGTGGCTCAGGAGATGTGCTCATCATCGTCAGATCGGCCAGACTCCCGTCAGGATGAGCCAGTCTGGAGATCAGGAAGATTGCATTAGGAGAGAATGTATCATTTACAGCATATGTGACATATGAGTGATTCTTCAATTAGAGGCACTTTTGACTTCCTGAAAGCCTGAAAAATTAAACTTCTTTAAACTATGCATCATCTAAGTTAAACATTTATCACACATCCTGGAATAAAGATGTGATCACGGCCCTCATCAATCTTCCTTTCAGTGGATTTTCATTTTCCAATATATGGCCAAAACGTTGGATTTGCATGCTAATACAACACATCTGCTGTAAATTTATATTCAGTTTATACAAATAAACACAAAAAACCTCAAATACTAACCTGTTTGGTGATGATACCAACTAAAGATTAATTTAAAAGGATTTAAAAAAAAAATTAAATACATCTGCTCTTTGAACTATCAATCCGCTTTCATTTCCATCATGAAAAAAATGAAAAACTTTTCATAAAAAATTTATTACATTTGAAAAGAATTTGTTATGAAAATGCATATTATTATTATTATTATTATTATTATTATCATATGCATTTACTTTAATAATTTAATACAATACACGAAGTTGTGCTAACAATGAAAATAATCTAAAAATTAAAATACATTTCTGCTCTACAAACTATCACTGCTTTTACTTTCCATTTTGATAAAAAAAATGTTAGAAAAATATAAAATGCTTGGCATGTCAGTAATGACAGCACTATTTACTAGTGATGAATGATTTAAAAAATATTTGTTATGAAAATTCAAACTGTACCTATGAATACCAAGTAAACTGTTTTACTGATTTTTTAAAAGATTAATTTAATTTTATTTAATTTCTTAAGAAAATGTGAGGGGATTGTAGGGAAAATAAAGAAATTCTGGCAAATTTAACATTCTGATACTCATCAAAATACCAAAAAAATTAAAGAACTACGGTGAAATTAGAATTGAAACTTGAATTATTAAGTTCCTCTAATTGATGAATCACCCATACTTTCTCTAAACTTAGATCACATGCTGATCAAGTTAGCTCAGTTTGGGTTATAAAACGCAGTTATTTGATGTTAGTGCCCAATAAATGTCATAAGCCTTGAATCAGGATTCCACAGGCAGGGTTTGGGTGGAAAACATGGATGCTGTGTGCATTAGATCCGTAAAGAACAAGCCGGATTGCATTATTATTTTTTATAGAAACAATGCATGTGTCTGCCATAAATGAATCATGTGACCGAAAAACCAAACCAAAACAAAGAAATATTTTAGCAGTCAGACTTTAGTGGCAATGGCCTCTTCCAGATGGTCTCGCTGCTATGAAGGGTTTAAACGCTTGCATGATGAGGTTTCATGTCAAAGCTTTACCTCGTTTATACCATATACTTACTTGCTCTGAGGAGAAGACATTTTTTGCTTGATGCTGTAGAAGCAATTTACAGAATGGAAATATACGAAATCAAAGCAATGAAAAGTTTCACACAACTGAACAACAAGAGATTCTTTGAGGAGGAGAGGCCGTGCATTTCAGAGCCATGCTGAGGAAATTCATTCCCTGTCAGAGTCTGAGAGAAGGACTATCGTCAGGATATACCGCTGATGTCAAGCGGCTCTAGTAGGACTTTCTGGGATGCATTTGAGCAGGCAGAGGTTTAAAGTCAACATGAAATCAAAACCGACCCTATCTAGTATTTTAATACGGGTTCACGGACATAACTGCTATTCAAAAAAAAATAAAAAAATTGAAAATTATCAAAACTTGCCTGAAATGACTTTCCTAATCTGCCAGTGTTGTTATTGTTTAAAACTAAGACTGTATAAAAATAGTTTTTGTTAACTGAAATAAAATGAAATAAAATAAAATATAAATATTAAATGAAAGACTTAATCTTAAAAAACTTAAAGTTAAAACTCAAACAACTAAAACGCAAATAAAAATGTTAAGGCTAAATAGAAATATCAAAAAACAAAAACTAACAGAATCTAAATTACTAAATGTTTTAAAATTACTCAAATGTGACCCTGGACCACAAAACCAGTCTTAAGTCACTGGGGTATATTTTTAGCAATAGCCAAAAATACACTGAATGGGTCAAAATGATTGATTTTTCTTTTATGCCAAAAATCATTAGGATATTAAGTAAAGATCATGTTCCATGAAGATATTTAGTGAATTTCCTACTGTAAATATATCAAAACTTAATTTTTGATTAGTAATATGCATTGCTAAGAACTTCATTTGGACAACTTTAAAGGTGATTTTCTCAGTATTTTGATTTTTTTGCTCCCTCAGATTCCAGATTTTCAAATAGTTGTATCTCAGCCAAATATTGTCCTATCCTAACAAACCATACATCAATGGAAAGCTTATTTATTCAGCTTTCTTATTTATTCAGCTTTTCTGGTTTTGTGGTCCAGGGTCACAAATTATTAAAATTACTTTTTAGTTTTAAAATTGCTAAAAGTTTATCCCTAACTGTTTCAATAAAATTTACATGTTTAATTTGTAATAAAATTTTAAATTTAAAATAAAATTAACATTTTAAATCATTTTATTATTTGCTTTTATTGTTTTTTTTTTCATTTCTTATGCATCTGTTGTCATTATTTTTTGACTATTTTATATCCTTTTTATGTAAAGCACTTTGAATTGGCATTGTGTATGAAATTTGCTATATAAATAAGGAATGAAATGAAAACTGAAATTATTTAAAAATGTAAGCTAATTCAGAATAAATGCTACAGCAGTATATAAATAACACTAAAATAACATTAATTGGCTGATGTAACTGAGCCCATGCGGGTTATTAGTTGAAATGAACAAACAGCCAAACAACTTATTTAGTTATTATTTTAGGCTGTTGTTAAAGGTAAAGCAGCCTTTCTAAAATCGTACCAATATTTAATGCAGTCTTTTATAGCCCGTTAAATCTAATAAAGATAAAGCGATAACAACAAATAAAGCTAGATTTTTTAGATTATGAACTTGACCTTCAAGCTGTTCATTTCTCAATGAAAACGAATATTCAATGAGGGAAAAAATCATTTGATCAACTTTATAATTTATTCATCATCAGATAATGACCAACCCCCACATCGGTCACTCGTTAAATATCTGTTTTCTTTGGGAAGTATGTCTGATTATGGAAATAAATTAGTTATGCGTGAAGTTTCATGTTGACTTTGACGTTTTGTAACATTTAAAGCAAACGTTAAAGTTCTAGACAGGAAACCAAGTCAGTGACAGAAACGCATAGAGCATTTTTTTGATCTATCCAGGAATCTAGCGGATCGTTAAGTGAGAAAAGAGTGTACTGACAAACAGGAGTAGTGAGAAGAAAGAGGGATTGTGGGAAATTAGGGAAAAGGTGAACAAGAGTTGTTATTTCCATGGATGCCAGAGAAAGACAAGCAGTCACCCACCTATCCACGATCAGATAGATACGACCACTGACTTTAGCATAGCTGTGAGGTGAGCCACGGCAGGGGAAAGACGGGAGCACATGATTGGTTAAAATAAGAAATGGATTGGCATAAATAAAGATGAGTGGCAGAAATGAGGAAACAAGGCATGAGGATGAAACAACAGTAAGTTAATTTCAACAAGACAACGAAAAGAACTCTGCACACCTTTAGTACAAGTAAAATACTGCTACTAATTTTCTGTTTACAATTAATTATTAAAGCAATGCAACACAAGATTTAATGTTCAACAAACAATTGTCATTATTGTGACGTAAAAAATGATGACTGTTATTAGTGCATATTACTACTCTGAACCGCAACATTGCGCTTACAAAAGGCACTTTATGAATAAAACACTATTTTTAAAACATCATTATTTCATTTATTATTATTATTATTATTATTATTCAGAGCAGCAACAAAAAAATTAAATAAATTATTAAATAAATTGTTAAAATAAATATTAATCATAACAATAAAGATAACAATAAAAAAAACAATAATAATGATTAATTAATACAATTTTATATATATATATATATATATATATATATATATATATATACAGACACACACACACACACACACACACACACACATATATATATATATATATATATATATATATATATAACAGTAATGATAAAAATAATAAAAATAATCACGACATCAACAACAATTATTAAAATATTCAATTTATGAAATATATACATATAACTCTCATGGTCCATTGCTTTAATAATAATTATTATTACTCAAAATAACAACAACAATTATTATTGTTGTTTCACTAAGAAAATAGTCAATTTGATATGTGGTTATAGGTATGCATTTGTATTAAAACATCAACTGTGAATCGTTTAATCAGATTTTAGATATTATGACACATGACCTCACCTAAAATGACATCATATCCATTTCCTGTTAGCATCAGCTGTGACTAGCGGGAAAGCGTCCTGCCGTCATCTCTCACCTGTAAATGGTGCTCTCCTCTTTGCTGATGACGGCTTTGAGATCGGTGAGCTGCAGGAAGCGGTCGTGGAAGTAATGCAGGTGCAGGATGCAGACCAGCAGGAAGGACGTGGGGATGAAGATACGGGTGAAAAGATCAGACAGATTGTACTTCACCAGACCGATGTCCTTCAGTCTGAGCGACAAACAGAGAACCATTACTGCATTATTCGCACTTAAAACACTTTCATTTTGGCCAGAATCTAGGGCAGCACTGACATACATTGAACCTTAAATACAATGTTTAAATGAGTCAAGGTGTAACAGACCACAAGGCAGCTCACTAGGGTCTGAATTGTATGGTTTGTGGTCCATCTGATCAAACATGCTTAAGATTGGCAAAACTCACACTTCTACTGATATGCCCGTCACTTTGGTCCAGGTAGGGATGGCGTTCTCAAACTGACAGGTGTAGATTAGGATGAGCACTAGCATGGTGTAAACCACCACAGACATCCAGAAGTACTTCAGGATCCTGCGCCACCACTCATAATGCACCTGAAGAGAACAAAACCGCTCTGTCAAAGGGAAAGTTCACACAGAAATTTATTTTATTTTATTATAATATTTTTGGTTATATATTTCATACAGTATATATCACTTATCATTCATATATATTTATTCATTTATATACATTATATTTTTACAATTATATACAAAATTTACAATAAAATAGGCATCTTTTTATGCAAAAATACAAAAAAATATAATTATCAATTGCATTTATAAAAATATATATGACATTTATAATAATAAAGGCTTAATTTTGGCTCAAATGGCTCATTGGTGTACTGTGTACACACACACACACACACACACTTCTGGGTGAACTCCTGTATAAGTATAAAATTAAGCCTATTTTACTGTAAAATTTATAAATATATATTTTCTGAAGGTTCTAAAGCAAAATCACCTAGCAATTGCATCTTTTCCTCCACTTCTTTTCTTAATAATAATTACTATATTAATAATCACAATACAGCTATTTTTTTGTTTTATCTTTGTTATTCAAAATTAGAACAAAGATCTTACATCTTACATCTAAACAGAAGCATTCAAGTAAGACAAACAAATAGGCTAATCAAATGCAAAAATAACTTTAACGTATTCATTACAAATAAACTGATAATTAAAACTACAAAAGCCATTCATTCAAGAGCAGCAAGTGATTCCCTCTTTTCTTTTATAGTTAGATATGCATTAATGAGACAGACGACCTACAGTATATATTTTACTGAAATGCAAGGATCTAATATAATGTTATATCAGATGTTTTTCATCAAAATTCACTTAAGACATAACAGATTATGTTTGCATGAGTACTTAAATACTGTAATTCTGTGTATATCGGGATCACACGCTGTCTGAGAGAGGATGTGGCTTTATGCGCACGCTTTGGATGTGTCAGTCAGTGCAATGGTTTTGTTTACATCAGCATGGGTTTGAACATCACATTTCACTGGTTCAGACTCATGCCATCGAGAATTTGCCATGAACATTCACAAAGCTGGAATGCTGTGCTTTACAACTATACCAAACTTGTGCTGAGGGGAAGCACCAGTCATCAAGAAGCAAGCAGAGAAACATACAAATAAAGATTATTTTAGATGTTTAATTACTATTTGGAGACTCATTTTTGTGAAAACCTCAGATTCAACCAAAAATGACATTTTTCCGACTCATTTTGCCACCACGGGTCATATATATTTGACTTTTTGTACTTTAGTGTAGTGTGTACTTGTTTCCATAGTGTGTGGCTACAAGTCAAAATCCCAACAAAGTTTCTGGCTTTCTAGGGTTAGCCAGCAGTGCAGCACCTGGTAAAGAGCCACGCAGGACAGAAACATCATCATGTAGACGATCTTGTACATGACAATCTCTCCTTCGAAGCTGACGAAGAAGAACATTCCTCCGCAGATATAGATCCAGTATTTCACCAGCAGAGCCATCACTAGTTTCCCAATCACATGCATCAGGTCATTCTCGTCCCCCTCTTCTTCCTCTTTGTCTTTTTCTTCCTCTAAAAGCCACGTAGAAAGTTACTTCTTTATGAATATATAACAGGTAAGATTTTGTATATATATATATATATATATATATATATATATATATATATATATATATATATACACTATATTGCCAAAGTATTGGCCCCGCCTCTCTTCTAATGAACAGGTTTGACTACTTTAGTAATTCCATGAATATAAATCTAATGTTAAAGCATATAATGATAATTTAGAAATTGTGCTTCTAATATTATAGCAACAGTTTGGACAGGGACACTTTTCTATTCTAACATGACAATGCCTATATAAGGCAAGGTTGAAAAGAAAAATGATTGATTGAGTCAGTGTGGAAGAACTTGACTGGTCTGCATAAAACCAAGTCCTAATCACAGCTCGAACACTGGCTCTGGTGTGACTGTAAATGCAGACCTTGAGCCAAAACCATCATCAAAACACCAATGACTTGTACATATGGGTACAGTCATTTGAAGACATCAAAACTGTTGCAACAGAGATAGAAATACGATTTTTAAATATATGAATTATGTTCCCATCGTTGCTGCCACAGATTTGGAAGTATCTTTCTGTTCTAAAGAAGGGGTGCCAATACTTTGTCTATATAGTGTATGGACAAGTCATCTGGTGTTTGGTGGTGATGAGCTTAGGCTCAAGGTCTGCATTTGCTAGCCAAACCAGAGCCAAACAACTGGGATTAGGACTTGGTTTTATAGACTGTCAAGTTCTTCCACACTGACTCAATCAATCATTTTCTTTTTGAACCTTTGTCTTATACAGAGGCATTGTCATGTTAGAATAGAAAAGGGTCCTGTCCAAACTGTTGCTATAATATTAGAAGCACACAATTTCCTAGAATATCATTATATGATTTAACATTAAGATTTGTACTCATAGAAATTACTAAAGTAGTCAAACCTGTTCATTAGAAGGGAGCGACCCAATACTTTTGGCAATATAGTGTATATATATATATATATATATATATATATATATATATATATATAGGAAACCACCTTTTTTCTCCTCATCTACTGTGACGTCACAAAGCGCTGCTTCCTCTTCCATCTTCTCTTGTCGCTCCATCAAAGTTTGTCTGAGCAGCAGCCAGAAACTCAGCTGACACAGAACCTACAGACACAATGCCAAAAACACATTAGTAAACTATTTACAACTGTCATGGTGTTAATAAATTATCTGTAGAATATTACATAGAAGTTACATATTTTACCTATTTATAGAAAATATGCTACTTTATTTAGACGTTTGGGGTTGGTATGATTTTACAAGTTTTTGAAAGACTTTTGCTCACCAAGGCTGCAGATATTTGTTAAAAAAAGTAAAAACCGTAATAAATATTATTACAATTTCAAATAACTGTTCTTCTCTTTGAATATATATTTTTAAAAAAGCAACATAATAATAATAATAATAATAATAATAATAAGTAGTAATATAATAAAGTATTTTTGTGAGTCAGAGCTGCTCAAGAAACATTATCTGATTATTATCAATGTATTATCAATGTTGAAAACACATTTTGTGTAAACTGTGCTACACTTCCATTCAAAAGTTTGGGGTAAGTAGGATTTAAAATAAGAAAAAAAAAAATAGGGAATAAAAATATTAGGCAGCAAAAACTTTAATATTGATAATTATAACCTCCATTATAAATAATAGAGCAGCAATAATATTTGATAATTGAGCAATAATATTTGATTTTTTTTATTTAGTAATAGAATAGAATAGTTATTTTAAACTGTAATAATTTCACAATATTACTGTTTTTACTGTATTTTTGATCAAATAAATTCAGCCTTGATGAGCAGAAGAGACTTTTTTCAGAGCAATATAAAATCTTAATTCCAAACGTCAGGTAGAATATATATTTATTCATTTATAATATAATCAACATATTACATTTTTATGAAATAATAAATATATGCTAAAAATATATTTTTTTAATTTTTTTTTTTAAATATACTCATTCAATTTTAGATACATATTACGTACAAATATACATATTTGAAATATTTTCATTGTATAATTGTTACCTTGGTGCTCAGTTCAGTGAAGGGCACCTTCATCTTTAGAAAGAAACCTGGCACTGGATCCAAGCTCTCAAAACACCAGATATACTGCAGGACCAACAGGAGGTTCCCATAGGCCACCATGAACGGCGAGGTCAGCATGGCGTATTTCCTCCGGTCTCGCACCATCCACAGAGTACAGGACCACAGCAGAAAGACAAACGTCAGCCAGCTAACGTACGTTATACTCCACGCCTTAGAAATAAAGAAAGATTCACGAGATGTCATAGTTTGTATTTTTATGCTTTTTGTTGAAAATCTAATGTAGAACTTCAAAAGAATACTTAAAGCAACAGTTCACCCCAAAATTAAAATCTGCTGTTAATTTACTCACCCTCAAAAACTGGTATCCACTGATTTGCATTTTAATGAATCGCCAAGGACCACGGTTTCTACTAAAAACCTTCTTTACTGCTCTACTCAAGAAAAAAAATCATCACCTACATCTTGGATGGCCTGAGGGTGAATAAATCAACAGCAAATCTTTATTTTTGGGTGGAATATCCCTTTAACCTCCTTTAACCTTCTCACCATCATAGCAATAAGAGCACAGATGTAGCTCTGCTTCATGACGAACTTGAACACTTTTACAAGAGCGCCTGGCGGGCCGCCCTGCTCTTCCTCTTCCTCTTCCTCTTCTGTCTTCTCCTCTTCCTCCTCCAGCTGTGAGTCCAAGATCTCATTTGTGTTTTCATCCGTCTTCTCTGTGTGGAGCATTAAAATATTACGTTCATTTCCATTTCTTCACTTAAGAATAATGTCAGTGGAAGGATCAGATATTAGTTAACTAGAAACTAGACTCAGCCATAGACAGTGGTGAGATTTTATTCAGTTAGTCGTGTTTAGAAAGTACCAGGTTACAGTGAAAGAAACGCTTTTGAGGAAGAACTAGTCACTGGATTTGCCCCAGTTTTTGTCATTTTGTTTTTTTTACTGAAGAGCAGAACAGTATATTGCACTTTGTTTATGAACTGGCTACTTCTTAAGATAAACATAGTCAGAATCAAAAGGCAATTACTATTAACACGATGTATTTTGTTTTCTGCAGAAATAAATATCTAATGCGTAATATCTAAATATACTGTTAAACATTTCAACAGAAACAGAGAGAGAACATGTTATTTTAGTATCACTGACATACTTTTATTAATACTTTCAATTAGCTTTTATTTTGCTACTTTTTAGTTTCTACAATTTTCAGTTTTCGTTTTAATTTTTGTTAAAGTTTTAGTAATTTTGTTGTGAGTTTTTGTCTTTTTTATTAGTTTCATTTTTATTCGTTTTTAGAATTTTTGAATGACCTTTTAGCTTTAGTTATTTTAGTACATTAAGTTAAACTAAATAGAAATTAGGCCTTAGCAACTAACTGAAATCTATTTTTTTTTTCATATTTATAAGTATTTTTTAATATTTTAAGGTAAAGTTGATTTGGTTACTAAACAATATTTTAATTAATATATTAATTACTATATAACTATATTACAATATATTTTAGTAACTATAATAACCCTGGATATAACATTATACATAGTTTCACAGTTAAAAGATATCTATTAGGGATGCACGATATTATCGGACAGATATCGGAATCGGGCCGATAATGGCTTTAAATGTAAATATCGGCATCGGCCTGATATGAAAAATTATGCCGATATGTCTTGCCGATGAGAGGAATACATTAACTTACATGTGCTCAGGGTGTGCTAGTGATTAGATCAAGTCAGCAGTGTGGCTCATTCTTGAAGCAAAGTTTTGTCTCAATGACGATTAAATTCATTGTTTTGGATAGCTGCATTTAATCTGTGAAAGCATGTACAGAATGACGCCTTAGGTGTGTGATAGAGTAAACAGTAAGAGCACGTGCAGCAGCAGCCTCCCCCGGGTCCTAATGCCCCTTCGGTAAGGAGTTTTAATCTGTAGGGGGCGCTGTTGGCCTACTTCTAATTAAATTAAAAGTAAAATAGCCTACACAAATAACATTTACACTGTTTTTGATTAAATAAAGCAGTAATTGATATCATAAAATGATGAGTATGTTTTGATTTAATGGTCAGAAACTATAGCAAAAAAAAAAAAAAAAAAAAAATCACAAACATGACACTTGTAAATTAAATAATTTTATATATACTGATTTAGTCATTAATGTGTAATATGTTTTATTTTTTAAACAAATCATGAGCTCTAAAAGATTTTCAGAATTTTTACAACTCTTTTGTTTTAGACCATCTACAAATGTTAAATCTTAAAATAAAATGTTAGGGTTAACAATGCATCTTTCTGGGGGGGAAATGCAGCGATTGATATATAGTTTATTTATAGTTATTTTCAAAGCTTCAATGTACTGTTAAAAAACCTTCATTATTTTTTATTTAATTCTAATAAATAAGTTCTTGTTAAAAACTAACCAAAATTAAAAATATTTTGCTTATAATTTCTGCACAGGAGAGACTTGGTGTTGTTTCCAAACAAAAGGAAATATATCGGTATCGGCATCGGTATCGGTCAAAATGAGTTGAAAAATATCGGCATATCGGATATCGGCAAAAATCCAATATCGTGCATCCCTAATATCTATGGATGTGTATTCATGGTATATCACCTTCAAATTCGACAGGTTGGTCCACTTTATACTGAGGAGCTGAGTAAATATCCAGACTGACCGGTCCGTTCTCAATGGGCACAGCGGACACATAGTCAAACGATGTCCCGTTAGAGTTAACCACCACTACCTTCATAATAAAAGGAAAAAAATTACACAAGGGACAGGTCATATAATGTGCACACTAATATCTGTCTAAAACCAGTTAATATACAGCATGCAAGATTGATTTTTTTTATTATAATTGTTTTTGCAGTCAGTTTTAGAAATATGAACAAACAATACAGTTTTAACACACACAGGTAGTTGAAGTGGGTAAAAATTCTGCTTGTCAAAATGGGTGAATCTCACAAAACCCACAAGAAAATGTCAAAAAAGAAAATAAGCAATTATATTCAACATAAAGAAAATGAAGAATGTTTTTGCATTGTGACATTTTCTTAAACTACAAATTTTCGCTACAAACTCTCCTTAACAGAATGCAAAAATAAATAAATTATACATTTAATACCTAGATACATACATACATAAAATAAAAATTAAACATACAGTATATTTTTATTACAATAATAAATTAATATGCAATTAATATCAATTTAATGCTGCTATTATTAACAACTGCTTTTTTTAAAGAACCATTTTAATCTAATGAGATTTATGGGATTAATGGGAAATATTATAATTATAATTATATATATTTTAAATAATTTATAATTATAGATATAAATTGCACAGTATATTGCAGTATATTTAATATTAACAACAATACAATACAAAAAAGCTTTTTTTTTTTTAAAAAAAAGGAAAATTACATTTAATGAGATTTACAAAAAAAAAAATGTCATGAAAATTTTGGAGAGGTGGAGAGGCTTTCTTTTTCTTTTCATTTTACGGTTTTGGAGATTCTTCAGAGAGCTCAAGTTTCACCCCAAAGCCCCAAATATTAATAAACTAATATGCAATTAATATCAATTTAATGCTGCTATTATTAACAACTGCTTTTTTTAAAAGAAACATTTGAATCTAATGAGATTTATGGGATTAATGGGAAATATTAAATAATATATATTATAATTATATATATTTTAAATAATTTATAATTATAGATATAAATTGCACAGTATATTGCAGTATATTTAATATTAATAACAATACAATACAAAAAAGCTTTTTTTTTCTTTTTTTTTTTTTTTAAAAAAAAGGAAAATTACATTTAATGAGATTTACAAAAAAAAAAATGTCATGAAAATTTTGGAGAGGTGGGGAGGCGTTCTTTTTCTTTTCATTTTACGGTTTTGGAGATTCTTCAGAGAGCTCAAGTTTCACCCCAAAGCCACTGAATCATGCCACATCAAGAGCAGCGTACACACAAACACAAGCTGCTAAAAGCTCAAATCAATCACACTATATTTGTTTAAATTTGCAGACACAGAGTTACATAAGACTTGGCAAAACCACAATGATAGCAAACCTCTGAGGTGCTGTACCCGTCCTGAGTGCAAATGAGCTAAAGAGAGAGAGAAACAAAGAAAGAAAGAAAGACAGCAGACGGTGCAAGGTGAATGTATTGATGAGCACAGGGGGGTCGATAACATTATGCTGTTCTCAGAGCAAAGTACAGCGGCACTATTCACAGATAGAGACCAGCACTCAGGCCGACGTGAGCTAAAAACCTTTAATGCTGAGAGGAGAGGATGCACGCTAACGTTTAAGACAGCATGGACGCTCTTGATGCTACAGGCATAAACACTGTTTTTTTATGCACTACACAATTTTGTGATATTTGACTTTTTATACCGTGTTGTTTCCAACTAGTGGAACAAAAAACATCCAAAATACACTTTTTAAGTGTTTATATTATTGCACTTTATCTATTCGTGTTTGTAGATTTTAATTGCAATATATATCTTTAAAGGCCATGTTTTCTCAAAATGAGTTTTTATCTCCACTTCAGCAGCACTTACATCCACTAAAATTTACTGTTTTATTCCTATCTATATTCTGAAGATTTTTACTGAGGGGTTTGTTCATCATTCATACTGATTTCTATAACATTTTATTCCTAAAAACATGGTGAAAATGCATATCTTTAAAGACTGTGAGTTTGTTTCTCCACTTCAGCTGCACTTACATACAGCAAACTTAAAGGGATCATATGATGCAATTTCAAGTTTTCCTTTCTCTTTGGAGTGTTACAAGCTGATTGTGCATAGATAAGATCCCTGAAGTTGCTAAGACTAAAGTCTCAAAACCAAAGAGATATTCTTTATAAAAGTTAAGCCTCTGCCACGCCCCCCTAAAACGGCTCGTTCAAACACGCCCCCACATCTCTACGTCACGATGTGGGGAGATTTTCATAACACCGCCCAAATGTATACGCAATGAAAGAAGGCGGTACTATTATTCTTGCTGTAGTGTTGTTGCTGCCGCCGGCGCCATGTCCTGGAGACGCTGTGTTTCCTTGTGAAAGCGAAACTACTTTGTTTGGGCTTCCAAAAGAGGACACAACTAGAAATCAGTGGTTAAGTTGTATTTACAACACTGTTCCAGAACAGTACAACGCAAATATTCGAGTGTGTGCAGCACATATTACTGAGGACTATTTCCTGAACTTGGAAGCTACAATGCTGGCTCGCACAAAGCCTGTTTCTATAAAGAGGGGCAATTCCAGCTTTGAAAGGACAGTCTGGCGCTTCTGACCACTGCAAGTACATTTCTGCCACTGACGATTCGAACGTGAGTTTTGAGCTGTGTAGAGTAGAGCTTGTTGTTTGTCGTTTCTCTGATCCCAAATGCAGACATAGTAATGTTTGCGCGGCGTGATGCAACGCGACACGTAAAAAGACAGTATAAGTCATTATAATCAGTAATTATGTCCCCACTGGATGCAACAAATGCCTCGTTTGTAACGGGTTTTATTGTTTTTGTGTGGTCGCGCCATGAAACGCCATCACAATACGGTGAGGGGCGTAACATTTCCATCACACGCTTGAGGTATTCGGCCAATCACAACGCACTGGATAGCTGGCCAATCAGAGCACGCCTCGCTTCTCAGAACGATGAACTTTGTAAAAATCGAAGCGTTTCAGAAAGGCGGGGCTTAGAGGAGCAACAATAATGTACAGTATGTGGAAAATAATGTGTTTTTTGAACCTCAAACCGCATAAACACATTGCATTACACCAAATACACAAAATAATGTTCTTTTTAGCAACATCATATGACCCCTTTAACGGTTTTATTCCTATCTATATTCTGAAGGATTTACTGAGGAATTTGTTCATATATCCTTCATGCTGATTTATATAACATTTTATTCCTAAAAACATGTAGAGAATGTATATCTTTATCTGGCTGTTGACCATATTTTTTGATGTATGGAGTGATAAAAAGAGATATCCAAAATCCCTTCTATAAAAACATTTAACTCTAACATGTCAACAAAATGAAACAAGAATTTTGAACCAAGTGTTATCCAATATTCAGATTTATTTTCTAGAAATATATGTATAAAAGTGCATTTTTAATGAGGTAATGCCTCATTTGAATATTTAAAAATACATTTTTAAATATTAGTATTACTTAATCTATTAATTCATTTTTTGCTCCAAACACCTGGGCTGTCTTGCCTTAAAGGGATAGTTCACCCAAAAATGAAAATCTGGTCATCCTCTACTCACCCTCACGTGGTTTCAAACCTGTACGAATTACTTTCTTCCACTGAACACAAAAGATATTTTGAAGAATGTGAGTATTACCCGCATCCTTTGACTACCCATATTCTTCAAAATATTTTCTTATACGTTCAAGTGAAGAAAGATACTCACACAGGTTCGGAACAACTTGAGGGTGAGTAAATGATGACAGAATTGTCATTTTTGTACATTTCTAAAAAAAAAATCTGAACATTGGATAAATCCAGGTTCAAAATGCTTGTTTCATTTGTTGACATATTAGAGTTAAATGCTTTTATAGAAGGGACTTTGGATATCTCTTGTTATCACTCAATAAATCGAAAAATTCTGTCAACAGCCAGAAAAAAAAATCACCATGTTTTAGGAATAAAATGTTGTATAAATCAGTGTGAATGGTACATAAACAAACCCCTCAGTAAAAACCTTCAAAATATAGATACTGTAGGAATAAAACAGTACATTTTAGTGCATGTAAGTGGTGCTGAAGGGCAGATAAAAGCTTCACTTTGAGGAAAACAGCCTTTGAAAATATGTGTTGTAATTAAAATAGACACAAATAGATCAAGTGCAATAAAATAAACACTCAAAAGTGTATTTTGGATGCTTTTGTTCCGCTAGGCTATGACCTCATTACATGCATGTTGAATTTGGACTTCTATTGTGTCCTTTAAAATGTAACTGAATTAAGATAAAGTTAAGCATTGTGAGACATTTTCTTAATTTAAGCTTTAAAGATGCTCTTTGTGTCCTCACATTTCGTTCCTCAGTTTTCTGATGCGCTTTCCACCAGAGCAGCCTCTTCCCGATCGACGTGTGAACAAAGCTGTTTCCCGTGGTCTCATTTCCCTCGTTTATCTCCTCTTCCTCACTCCCCTGCTGGAGAAAGAGCAATAAACACAGAAACATATTCAGTGAGTAGCGTGAATGCAATTAAAACATGTATCATGGAGCAGCTTACGAATGAAAACGCCGAAGATGATAAACACGCTTAATGGAGTCATGAACTAATCATTTCGTTTATGATTCATCATCGATCTCTTTGTGAAGTCACGCAACCGGTTATTCTCATCCCTTAGATTTACGGCAACAAGAAAACTGTGAAATCATGCTGTGATCAAACCTAGAGGCATGTGAATCAATAAGGTTTTGAAGGACCGCGTGTATTGACCGCTCTATAAACCCGTGAACCGCAGCGTGTCACGACAGCATGTGGACAGATGGGGAAAAGGTGACAGAGTTCAAACCAACATTGTACATTGTTGTGTACCTATCACATACATCTTCATATCAGAGTCACTGAAATACTATTATATATCCATGATTTTTTGTTAATATTTTGAATGTTTTTTTTTCACTTTAATTGTAGTACGTTTTATAAATGTTCTTGTGTAATTGTCATTTTTATTAGTTTTTAGGTTTTTTTTAAAGTATACATAGTGTTTTTAGTTTTATTTTAATAATAATAACTCTTCTTCATATAACCAATGCATATTATACACATAGTTGACTAATATTTATTAAGAAATATTGCATATTTCTTTATTTTAATCAACATTTGAACTTGCTTTTAACCTGAGGCTAATTGTTTATTGGTCAGTAAATCATTATATAGGTTTGTCTCTCTCTGTCCTCAGTATTTTGTTTGCCTTTTGAAAAATCCCTAAACCTATTTCTTTGTATTAAGGTGAATGAAAAATGTGTTTAATTGAGAGAAGCTTGACATCAATGACAAAAATATTTATTTTCAAAATAAATTTAGGTTTAAACCATTTTTTTCTCCACTGGAATTTTTTGTATCTATACATCAAGTTTAGTGAAGTTTTTGCTGAAAAACAAGAAAAACCTTATTGCCAATAACAAAAATAATTTAAAGTATATTGCTTAAGGGATATTTAGATATTTTTCACAAAAATCTCATTAAAATGATGTTTTTTTTGGCAATGTGTACATTCAAATAATGCTTAAAATACACTTTAAAATATTAGTATTTTCTTCACTTCAGGTGGCATTAGGCTCACCATGATCAGGGGATCTTGCAGCCATAGACGGATCAAGGTGGCCAGTGTGTAGTACAAGACCAAGAGCATGATGGGATTGACAAAATGGTGCCAGTTCAGACCACTGTTGACAGCAAGCTTCCAGGTTGAGGAACAGTCGGTTCGAACGATGGAGGAGATGCCAAACAAACTGTGGAGAAAGAAAGTGAACTGGGTGATATCATTTTTATTCTGCTTCTTATTCCTGCTGTGACTGAGAAAGAAATGATAACATGACCATG
Organism: Tor tambroides; assembly: GCA_021397915.2. Lineage (NCBI taxonomy): Eukaryota > Metazoa > Chordata > Actinopteri > Cypriniformes > Cyprinidae > Tor > Tor tambroides. The sequence continues at coordinate 5,170 of JAFVLL020008086.1, read as the reverse complement.
GCCCATGTTAAGGGAAAAGCAGGAAGTGATGTGGAAAGCACTGGCTGTCAACACTGCCACTCAACAGTCATGCAGATCAAGGCGACAAGTCTTTCGTCAACTACAATTAGGCCACAGTCTTTTTTTCAACCAGATCACCATTATCTACACAACAACGGCTGTTTCTACTGTTCACGCCAAAACTACCTAGCTGATAAAGACCAGCACAAAAGAGGCAGACTATGGTCTATGTCTATTTATGAAGGAAAGAAGAAGTTGCAAAAAAAAAAAAAAAAAAAGTTTTTTGTATTCAAAGTTAACAAAAATTATTTTAGTTTTATTTTACTAATAATAACTCTTATTCATATAAGCAAAATAAATGACAAATACATAAGAAATATTAACATTTATTTTTAAGAAATATTGCATATTTCTTCATTTCTTTGCTTTAACTAAAAATGTATTTTTGTCTGGTTTTTCCAGTAGAAATATTTAAATATTTTTACAATCAAGACACATCAAGAATGAATGAATGAGACATTTATTTGGGAACGAAAAAAAAAATTATGTCTTGTTTTCTGAAAAACATCAAAATTAAATGAGTCAAAATTCAAATTAAAATCAAAATTAAAACAAGATTATTTTTCTTACCCCATAGTCAGATATTTTTCTTATTTTAGGCATAAATTTTGATAAATCTTTCAGAAAACAAGACTTAATATCTTGTAATTTTGCTTCTCAGATAAACGTATCTTGATTTAAGAATGTAGATAATTGTACTGGAAAACAAGACAAACATACTGAGGAAGAACAGCACTTTTTGCAGTGTAAGTGAGTGTTAACAGGGTGTTTGCATTTAATGAGTTTATCTGACCACAATGCACTTCTAACTTGACTTTCAGTCGACTTAATTAACCTTGAGATCCCAACCGCAAACACAATGAAATGCAAACTTTAAAAGCGGCTTTAAACATTCAATTGATTTGAATTCACCCAGAGAAATACATCATAAACACATCAGACCTTCTTTCTGCTGTAAAAAGTCAGTAAATAAGGACTAATAATGATGTAATATAATAAGTAAATAATGGTTTTTGGGCTAATTAGTCCTCTCACATTTATAAAACCATCCTGAGTGTTTTTTCCACTCAGAATTTTCACTCAGAAATTGCAAGTAAATTATACAAAGAAAAAACAAGTAACATAATTAAACATGAAATATGGAAGTACAAAGACTGAAATGGTGTTTTTTTCTCAAACAAACTCCAATAATATCCAACAGTAAATAAAACAGTGTACCTGAAGAAAATAAATCAGCATAATTTACAGACAAACGAACAGGCCGCAATAAAGTTCAAACAAGGCTGCTCGACTAAACATAGGCCTAATGGCCGCTCACAGCCGAAGCAAACGCAGTCGGTGGAATCGATGCCCATGAAGAGCATCAAGGGCATGAGAGACAGAGCAGGAACAGGTGCAGAATCAGTCTGTCAGCACCTGCAGATCATAACCGCCGCTCAACACAGCCTAAGCCTGAGCAGATCTGAGAATACGGATGGAAATATGAGGTGAAGGACAACTAGCGCTAAAATACACAGCACAGATCTGTTTGTTGCAGCCTTTTAATGCAACAACTGCTCTAAAAGGCAGCATAATCATATATCATAGCCAAATTAGGAAGCGTACAGCATCCATCCCTCATGGTGAACGCAATGCCAAAATGCAATGCAACAAGTTCAAAATTTTAGTATTTTAAGGCTTGTATTCTACTGACAGCATTTTCCAATGTTACAATTACTTTTTTGCATATTTATTATATTTCATGATATATTATTCAAATTATAAAGTACATTAATTGTACTGCATTTAAAGACTATTTTTATTATTGCATAAATGAGGGTTCTTTTTATGATAATGACTATATTTAGAGGTATGCTCAAATTACATAAAATTAATGTCATAATGCAAGTAAATCTAAAAAGAAAATCTTTTTACAAGAAAATCGTTTTTCTTTTTTCAAATGTAACATACATTTTGCTTTTGACTTTTGAGCCAGACATTAACATATAACATAAATTAAATGTAATGTGATCTCTCTCTCTCTCTTTTTACCATTTAAATATTTGGGTCAGTAATTTTTTTTACACTACTGTTTTTTTATTAATCATTATAATTTTGCAAAAGATTTACGTATATTTCTTTTTTAAGTAATGTGAATTTTCTTATTTTATTTTACTTTATTTTGTTATTTTAGGGATAAAATATATGTGTGGAATATTTCTTCACAGATGTAAATATGTATGAAATATAAAATGAACTGAATGCAAAATGATCTCATTTGTTTTTATAAAATTATAACACTTTTAAAAAGCTTGAGGTCTTTTTTTTTTTTTTTGAAAGAAATGCTTTTATTCAGCAATATTTGTTATGCTTGTTAGACTATGGTGTTGTAAGTTTCTCACCGTTTGAGCTACAACACAACAATATGGCATTACCTTAATGCATAATTAAAACATATAAAAATGTCTTGTTAATCACATCATAAAAATGCTGGATCTATTTCCTTAGAGTTGTTACTTAAATGACTGTAAAACAATGAATGAGTCATTCCTTTGGCATCCAGTATACTCTACACACACAGCATTCGGCTGAAATGCATTGATGATGCTATATTTACTTGATCTGCGTGTGGCTCTGCAGTTCGTCTGCAGCTCTTTTGTGGACTGACCTTTGTCAGAAAACACGAAAACAGATGGGACACGGGACCTTTTATCTGTACACCGCCTGAACCCTGTGTGTCTATCAGAGTCCAGACACAGGAAATAGAGCCGTGTTTCGCTGCAGGGCATGATGGGTATTCTCATTCTCATTCATTATTTACAGCGCGCGGCAGGTGCAGATTTATATGCATATGATGACATTAACCATATGACAGATTATATGAGTAATACTGGCACTGTCGTACAAACTTGCATTTAGAGTCCACCGATTTATAAATAATTAATATAGAGCAGATAATTTGCATAAAACATTCTGTTGCTGTGCTAAAAAAAAAAAAAAGAGGCCCGTGTACCTAATTTGATGATGCTGAGTTCAAAAATATCAAAAATCAAAATATCAGGTTTAATGCATAAAAGTAACAAAATCAGTGAAATGTGAAATATTTTGTTTTTAATGACAAAAAGTAGTATCCAAAATGTATAATTTAACTTAAAAGGAGTGGAAAAATATGTCTAAAACCCATTCAATATTAAATATTGCTGTTTGTATGCAACACCATGTTTGTATTTTCCTCTGTCTCTGGCCATAATTCTAACCTTGAAAAAAGGATTAGATGTAAAATAAACTCATACATGTGAAAATGTGCTGAGAATTAAACAGATACTGTAGCTATAACGTGTTTCAGATTCAGACATGTCTTTATGACAGTTTTTCTGCTGACAAATGCTTGTTGAAAGCAAAAAATGCTACAAAATGCATAAAATTTTGTGAGAAAGTGTGATGTGCTCCAGCAAAACATACACTATTTTTGGAATCAGCAGCACAAAAATGAGTAAGAAACAAGTATTGGACTTAATTCAGTAAATATGATGCAGGTTGATGCTATAGACATTGCTTGATTCTGACCTGGTGTAGCTGTCGTTGAGGCTGATGGCCTCCTGCAGGAACTGGAACTGGTTGGAATAAAGTATGATGAGATGCCCAGCACTGAAGATGGCCATGAGGACACACAGACAGCTGAAGAGGAGCTTGTCGAAGGTCTTGCAGAGCGACCACCACGTGCACAGACCCAAAAACACAAAGAAGTAGACGGCTGAGGTAAGAGAGGGCAGCGTGACACCTGGAGATGAGAACATAGACAAATTAGACTTGTATTATAGTGACAGTGATAATATATTTAATTGATAATGCATTTTTTTTAATATTTTGAATTTTTACATTAATATTTATTTACTTTATTAATATATATTTATTTGCATTGTGACATTATTTTCATCATATATTTTTATATTTAATTATAAATTATTTGTATGGTCTTTAAAAAAACAGACAGGATAATATTTATAGTTTTCAGAGTATAAACAAGGGACAAGGTGTGCTTAAAAATGCAAAAATTTTAAAATAATAATTATAATGTCACAATGCAAAACAAATCATGTAATATATTTTTAATATCTGCTTTTGATTTTTGGGATTAAATATGAGCTGGACATTTCTTCATAGAAATATATGTAAATACATAAAATACATTAATATATAATATAAATTATATATATATATATATATATATATATATGCACACACATACATATATAAAATAAATTAAATGCAAAATGATCTCATTTGCTTTTGCACTACCATTCTAAAGTTTAGGGTGTATGTTTTTTGGGGGTTTTTATGAAAGAAATTAATACTTTTATTCATACATCTGATCAAAAGTGACAGCAAAAACATTTATAATGTTAAAAAAGATTTTTGGAAAAAATAACCATATAGCAGGGTTTCCACAAAATATGAAGCAGCACAACTGTTTTCAACATTGATAATAATCATAAATGTTTCTTGAGCAGAAAATCAGCATATTAGAATGATTTCTGAAGGATCATGTGACACTGAAGACTGGAGTAATGATGCTGAAAATTCAGCTTTGATCACAGCAATAAATTACATTTTAAAATATATTCAAATATAAGAGTTATTTTAAGTTGTAATAATATTTCTGTTTTTACTGTATTTTGGATCAAATAAATGCAGGCTTGGTGAGCAGAAGAGATGCTTCATGATTAGGGGTCAACCAATATGTGTTTTTCAGGGCTGATGCCGATACTGATTATTACAGACCAAGTAGACAGATAACCGATATATATGTCTGGTGTAAAAATGAAAATTAATGTCAAAATTAAGAATAACATGGGCTCTGACAAAAACTGCCTTCCCTGGTGTTGGCTGCACTTCTTACTCTTGTCTTTCTCTGTGCATCCATCTACAATAAGGGTAATATAAAGATTAAGCCTATGAATACTGTACTACAGCTAAACAGCTTGGAGAAATGTAAGTATTTGGCTTCAATAAATTGCATGTTAGAAATGCCATATCAGCAGCCATATCAACCTGTAGCCCAAGACTGGTTGCCCACTGAAGCTAAGCAGGGTTGAGCCTGGTCAGTACCTGGATGGGAGACCTCCTGAGA
>JAFVLL020008084.1:0-17298 GCA_021397915.2 Tor tambroides | reverse complement strand
TATATATGTGTATAAGTTTTTTTACATGTTTGTGTACTGTGTATATTTATTATTTATACATAAATACACACACACAGTATATATTTTGAAAATATTTACATGTATTTACATGTATATATTTATATTCATATAATTTATATTATATAAAAATGTATTTAATATATAAACACATTTTTCGTAAATATATACGTGTGTGTGTGTATTTTTATTTATATATATATATATACATAATAAATATACACAGTACACACACACATATTTTGTAAACAAAAACTTTTATTTTGGATGCTATGTAATATACATTATGCACTTTATGTACTCTTCTGTCTAATGAATGCATTTCAAAAGGGTGGCAATTTGTTATATCCGGCACCAGTCTTATAGCCGCTTAAGTAAACCTTGTTTTGTTTTGTTTGGTTAAATAAGTGCATCATCCGAGTATTTGAAGTGACTTTCTTGTTGGAATTTTCAGTGTGAACGCACTACTCACACTATTTGTTCTATAAAATAAGCATAAAATAGTGCATAACTATGTAAAGTGTATGTACATTTTATTACCAGTCTAATTAATTTCAGCAAATGTGTGAATGTTGGTAACTGGGCCCAAATTTGGGGTGTTATGGTGCTCTGTTTTACTGTTTGAATACAGCTTGAGAACCACGGTCTCAGTGATTACACCTGCTATTAAACTCACTCAGATTTAAGTCACTTTTATAATACTTAATAACTCAACAGAAACAACCAAACAAAGTCAGCAAGAAACTAAGAAAGAGCCCTGTTAAGGCCAGAAAGGAAAATGGTGGACAGTCTTTTAACCCAGGGCACCCGGAATTGACACACACCAGGAAGACAGAACCGCAGTCAGGGGGAGGGACGCCAGCAGCTCAAGCCTGTGTGTGTGAGTGCAGAGGCGGGCCATTCGAGGTTGAAGTCTGTGTGTGTGTGTGTGTGTGTGTATACGAGAGAGAGGAAGCAAGTGGCTGTTTCTGTGTTTGTGTGAGAGGGAGGACACGTTACCGTTCCAGAGAGAAAGAAAGGAAGAAAAACCCCCTCTGTGGACATTAGAGGTAGATTTCCAGCAGAGGCACCAATGTGTCATGGGCAGCTTGTCAAAACTTGAAAGGAAGGAAAGCAGCGAGTGAAACGGAGGGAGAGGAGAGAGAGGGATCGGCCGTCAGCATGGAGGAGGATGAGGAGGAGGTGTTGGGTTTTCTGGACAAAGTTCTGGAGGATGAAGATGTGTTTGACAATGAGATGGACTTGGACTGTCCATTCACTCCAGTGGACTTCAGGCCGTTCAAGGTGAGCGAGAGAGAGTCAGGCTAAGCAGCACTTCTCTCTTCCTCTGCTGGCTTGCTGACAGACGTTTCAATGGCTAAAAATAGTGAGGTGGAAAGTATTAAACCTTTTTTGCAACATGGCATTAGTGTTTGTTCAGTTCCCTGAATGTGTGCAACTTTTGTGCTTTGTATAGTCGTATGTAGCAACTGTGAGTCTGTAAACGGTCTTTGAATGATCTTTATCCTGCTCTAAAACACTCGACAAGACAGAAATCACTTAGATAAGGACAGAAACAGAGGGTTATTCATCAACTGTTGCTGTGATTTTGACTCTGTTTGATTTGGGATGTTTAGCATCTCTATAAGAGCATAAAGAAGTCACATTGCCTATGTAGACTTAGACTCCAACAACTATGACTTCACAGTGTAGCAGTCATTAGAACAGTATTCTCTTAAAGGGACAGTTACCCTGAAATGAAAATTCTTCATCTGTATGACTGTCAGTCTCTATGACTGACTTTCTTCTTTGGAGGTTGTGTGGAAAAAGCTTTGGTGAACATGCTTTATTTGCTCCAAAACATCTCCATTTGTTTTCCATGGAAATAAGAACATCATATGGGTTTTAATGACATAAGTAAAATATGATGGAATTTTCATTAGTTTGGCTAGACTAATGTTTTATAACATTTTCTCCTGCAGTGCATTGGGTGCGCAGTCACAGATTTTGTGTAACGCTATGCTTCTAAACGGTTTAGTTTAGTTCAAGACTTCAGAGTTTGAGTTACTGTTGTCCATGTACACAAAAGATGGAAAAAGAATGGTGCTGAAGAGGAAGAAGGAGTGTTGAGCAGCACATGTTCTGTTTTCTGTTTAGACTTTGACAAGAAAATGTGACTGGTCAGAAGATCTAAAATAGCCCACCCCATGATATTTTGATATATCCGTGGATCTATGCCAGTATCTGTCTCTGTCTTTGTCACTCTCTGTACACAAGCGTTTAAAATTTCAGGTTGTTAAGATTTTTTTAAAGTCTAAAAGCTAACAAAGACTGCATTTATGTGTCAAAAAATACAATCAAAAACAGTAATATTGTAAAATACAATACAATTTAACATAACTTGTCTATTTTAGTACATTTTACAATGTAATTTATTCCAGTAATGGCAAAGCCAATTATAAATCTTTTGTAACATTATAATGTAACATTAATGTCTTTACTGTCACTTTCAATGCACACTTGCTCAATAAAAGTATTATTTCTTTAAAAAAATGAACAAACAAGCAAAAAAATAAAAAATTGTACCCCCCCAAAATTTTGAACGGTGGTGTATAAATCTATGGACATGACTTGGGTCCCCCCTTGAGTGTATCCACCTAATAATAGCACACCTTTCCACCCAAGATTTGAGGATTGTTGATGTCCATAGCACAAAATGTGTGGGTTACATCTTGAAGTTTAATAGTTGTTTTAGGGATTTTGAAAACGCACGAACCACTAATGAATAGTGATTCACCGAAATGAAATTTCTTGGCTGAAACAGAAAGTGAAAACCGAAACTGCCACTTTTAAATTAGCCTTCTGTTAGCCAATTTTTGGCTGGCCAAAATGTCAGTGGTTCGTTGCTAATAAGATCCCTAAATCCAAAGAATTTTTGACTTCAGACTGTTTATGCATGAAATATGTTTCTAATTTCTGGATTTCTTGCAAACCTGCATAAACCATGTGAGCACCACAGCTCAACATGGGAAGAGCATGTGCAGTAACCATTGTGTCTCAGTTCTGACCACTCAGATATTTTGATGTGCTTAGTCAAAAACATGATTTTTGGACAGATGAAAATGAGGCTTGCAAATACATTTACAACCATTTTTTATTTTCAAGTGGAAAATAATTGACACTTTAAATAATGTTTTCTGAACTAATTTCTCCAGACTGAGTCCAACACGGATAGTCATTTATAGTGACTTACATAGAACAAATAAAAAACTATTTCAGGTACAGAAATGCATTTTTTAATCTGCCAGTATTGTCTGTTTAGACAGTCTAGAAAACTTCTCAGTCTCAGTAACTTCCTCTTCTGTCCTGTTTGCCCTTTCTCTGTCTCTCACAAATGATAGTAACTGTATTTATAAATAATTTTCTTCCTGTGTCATTATTCCTTATCAATATCTTATCACTATCAGCACTGGGCGTCGAACAAGAACTCACAGCGATTCATTAAATAAAAGCCTGTGACACTGTGAGTCTGCAACTCAATGCACATTACTTCAAATAGCGCTCATTTGAAATGAATGTCATTGCATTAGGTTCATAGTTTTTTTTTTTTTTTTTTTTTTTTTTAAATGGACTTGTCATGATATAATATCTCTAATGAGATTAAGGGGGACCAAAAATGAATTAAAGGGCTAGTTTACCTTAAAATAAAAAAATTCTATCATCATTTACTCACCTTCATGTGGTATGACTGCGGAACATAAAAAATGATCCATAAATGTCTGTTTGTTTTTTTTATCCCTACAATGAAATTCAGTGGTCACCACAACTATTTGGTAACCAACATTTCTTCAAAATATCAGTCTATTTTTAGTTTTCCACAGAAGAAAGAAAGTTTTTCAGGTTTGGAATGACATCAGAGAGAATAAATGATGAAAACAATTATTTATTTTTATTTTGGGGGGGGGGGGGGGGGGTAAATTATGCTTTTAAGTGTTTTAAAGCGTTTTTTCAGGGTTTCAGAAGTAATTCCTTTTTTCTTACCATAAGTTCTTAACGTATGTATCAGTGTTAGTAAGTTGCCTTACTTCAGTCTGAACTTTTAGAATTTTTTCCATTGCAGAGTGTCACGGAATAAATCCACTAGTGCTCTGGACAAAGGAGTGTTTGTCAGTGAATTATAAGGGCAATGGCGGGTATATTTGGCTGCTCTCTTCAGATGTAGTTAGTCATAAGGGTGGTACTTCCTGTCTTTTAAGATAGAACTGCTGTTTATTCCTTTATGTAATCAACTTTCATGGGTTTTTGAACTGACTTAGTCATGTTTTGATTTATTCTCATATATTTGTGGTGGTTTTGGTGGACAGACATGGTGGGAGAATTTACACATAAAGTAATTGTTCTAAAATAGTTTTTATGAAGTCATGTAATAAAGCAAGAGCTGTTTTTAATGGAAAGTTCAAAGGGAGGGACTTGGTTTAAATGCTTATGTGGAGCTTAAAAACATTGAAGCAGACATTTGAAAAATGGATTACATTTAAAGGCTCCTTTACTACTTCTCTTTCACTTGGATTGAATCATGTATTTGTTCAAATGGCTGGGTTTAGATAGCATGTCTGTGCCTTTGTTTATACACACACACACACACACACACACACACACACACACACACACACACACACACACACACACACAGACAGACAGACAGACAGACAGACAGACAGAGTTTGAACTCTGTACCTGGATGGTTGAATTCAAAGGGTGTGTCTGTACCTGAGCAATTTCACACCAGAGAGAGAAAGAAAGATCAGAACAGACTAGTACTGTGGATTTACAATAAAGCTAAACACAGGATTTTATTACCTACAGGTGGTGCTCATGAGCTGAAACATATTTCTCACCTCAATATCTCCTGTCTTGTTATTAAGAGGTAGTTCATTCAAAAATGAAAATTCTGTCATCATTTCTGTCATCACTCAACTTCAGGTCTTTAAAAACTTTTGTGAACACAAAAAGAGAATTTTTGAAAAATATCCTGGCCACTCTTGTTGCTTTTCCAAAATGACAAAAGCACCATAAAGTATCATATAAGTAGTCCATATGACTTACTGCACTGTTTTTCAAATCTTCTGCGTGAGAATAGCTGCCATTTAAGTTGTTGATAATCTTGACATCTCCGGTCTGTTGGTGGGGTCAGAAAAGTCCTTTGTCAATAGTTTAGCAATGTATGAAGCACATCTCACACAAAAGCCACTTTAAACATGAACGAAATCTACATGGGGAACTTTTTCACCCTTGTCTGAAACTTCAGATTGTGCAGAGTGCTATTGAAACAGCTGGATTTTTCCAACGATATTTTGCCGAGCAGTGGTAAATGTGACTACACAGGATATTTTTATTAAAAATACACTCTTTGTCCTCCACAGAAGCAGGAAGTTTTGGAGTGACATGAGTAAATTTTGAATTGCTTTTTGGATTGAATTGTAGTTTTTGGGTGAACTGTTCCTAAACTAACTCATTCCCTGCCAACGTTTTAAAAAAAAAGGTTGCCAGTCACCGCTAGCATTTTTGAGCATTTTCGCAAAATTTTATGGCCCCCAAAATATTTTGTTGTATGAATATCTGAACATGCAATATTTTAAATAAAAGAACCAAAAAAATGCATGCATACTTTTTTTTATCAACACTTGAATGTAGGTAAGTTTCATGAACAAGTAACATTTTGAACAAAAAGCTGAGAAAATCGTGTTTTTGTCAAAGACCACGTCTGGATCAGATTCAGAAAAAAGATCAAAACATAGATGAAGTACATTGAGTCCATCAGCACTAGAGTCTATTGATTTATATGCTGTTTAAAGTTTGATGATTGTCTTATTTTACATATATACATGTGCATCTCAAATTAGAATGTCATGGAAAAGTTCATTTATTTCAGTAATTCAACTCAAATTGTGAAACTCGTGTATTAAATAAATTCAGTGCACACAGACTGAAGCAGTTTAAGTCTTTGGTTCTTTTAATTGTGATGATTTAGGCTCACATGTAACAAAAACCCACCAATTCACTATATCAACAAATTAGAATATGGTGACAGATGAGCTGAAGGCCACTGTCAAAGCAACCTGGGCTTCCATACCACCTCAGCAGTGCCACAAACTGATCACCTCCATTCCACGCCGAATTGAGGCAGTAATTAAAGCAAAAGGAGCCCCTACCAAGTATTGAGTACATATGCAGTAAATGAACATACTTTCCAGAAGGCCAACAATTCACTAAAAATGTTTTTTTTTATTGGTCTTATGAAGTATTCTAATTTGTTGATATAGTGAATTGGTGGGTTTTTGTTAAATGTGAGCCTAAATCATCACAATTAAAAGAACCAAAGACTTAAACTACTTCAGTCTGTGTGCATTGAATTTATTTAATACACGAGTTTCACAATTTGAGTTGAATTACTGAAATAAATGAACTTTTCCACGACATTCTAATTTGAGATGCACCTGTATTTGCTTACATGTTATTATCTAGTTTCTGCTTCTTCTTCACCTGTTTGATCCAGATGTTCAGTATTCTTTCTTTTCCTACAGTATACCAGAGAAAACACAGAAAGCTGAAAAATTCCGTCAATGACAGGGAAAGAGTTTAGAGACTCTTCATTTCGAAGAGTTTCAAAGAGTAATTTGTGTTGTGTTTTCAGATTCACTGATTCTTCTGTATTGTGTGTGTGATTCTGTGTTTCAGGGAGACATAGAGAAAGGTCTGGAGATGAAGAAACTGGTTCTGTCTGGTTTTCTGGCCAGTGAGGAGATCTATATTAACCAGCTAGAGGCGTTGCTGCTGGTGAGTACCACTGCCATAAATGTCGTCACTCACACTTCATGAGAAACCTGATGTGGGAACTTCACAGTCCTGTTACTGGGGTTATCTAAATAATGATTAGCTATGACTAGCTGTCAGTGTTTCTTTAGAATAAGTTTACATTAATTCCATAAGAGCAAGGAAAAGCATGTTTTCCACAACATTTCTACTTAGAGTGCAGCGTAAAGAGCATGCCTACACTCAGCCAATCAGGAAGCAGCATTTCCTATTCATAGAAAATGCTGAAATCTAATGTCTACCAGTGCTTTGTTCCTCTGCTGTTTGAACGTGTCATTTCCTGTCAGTCTTTTCTCTCTTTTTTTTGAACTGCTGTTCAAAGCATTCTGTGCAATAACCAGAGCATGTGAACAGAGTGGAGCGGGGAGCGTAGCGGTCGTATTTCCTTCAGAGCGGAGAGCGTCTTTCTGAAGATTGCGCTCCGCTCGCTCAACCCAAAATGCCCTTTGGTAATTTGCTACTTCGAGAATTTGTGGAATAGGCTAAGCAATAGTTTGTCGATAATGTTTCTAAAAGAAGGTACATTGTAAAATCCTGTAAAGATTGACAGACGTTTTATTAGACCACATTTCCCCGCAGTTGTGGTCTATTTTAATTTTAGAAAGTGTGTTTCTTTTATTAACGCCACTAAATAATTCTTCAAGTGCATTTCGTATTGTGTGTGCTTTTCATAGGCCTGATAAGCAAGGTGTACTTTGTGAAATTCCGCATTTTATCTTGTGTGCGTGTTTTGAATGTTCTGTTTTACAATAACTGAAGCTGTTTTCATGGAAATAAAGTAGGACTAATGAAAGTCAAATATACTTTTTCAGTTATTGAATTTTTTTTAGGAAGGTTTGTCAAGTGGCTTGAAAAACAAGACACGTTTTTAAATTAATAATTTTAATTTAATACATTGAAATGAATAAAATTACAAGCTGAACGTCACCCTGAAGCATAACCGTTACTTATCAGACTACTCCTTTAATTGAGACATTTATTCAAGAATTTCATTATAAACAGGCAGAAAAAAACACAGTTAGGCCTACCGGAGAAATTTTATGTCGGAGCGTGATCTGAGCGGAGTTTGGTTTACCGGTGAGCGTGAGCGAAACATTAGCGGAGAGTTTGCTTTGGCCGTGAGCGACTGAGCGAAGCGCACGCCCCAAGAGCGGAATATTGAGCTGAGCATCACGCCGCTTCGCTTCGCTCACATGCTCTGGCAATAACGTATCACAGCAGTCAAAAGTTTACTTAGTTGTGCCAGTGTTATCTTGCTCTGCCATTATTTCTAATCATAGTCTAATGGAAGCTGAATCAACATCAGATTTCTAAATCATTTATTGAGTTTGATAAGAATGGGCGCAGAGCAAAAATAAACCCCTGAGATGAACAAAGACTTCCTCTCTCCAGGCATTAAACAGAACAAACTAGTAACCAGCACACATGCACACAAACCCTGAAAACCACTGTGAGTATTTTTTTTAGTGTGCTAATTATGCCGGACACACACTGTGCTACCTGCTGTTACAGTCTTTAAGGAACACCTGGATATCTCCTGTCTTAGTTGAAGTAAACCTGCTGATAAGTTAAGTTAAAGCAGGGACCTGGGTGTTTATGTACTTCTGCTCTCTGCTGCACACTTCCCATCCAAACATTACTCAGCACTTTGGACCCACAAGGAAAACGGCTACAAATACTGTGGCAGAGCAGATATATAAATGAGCAAGCACACATTTATTCATCTTCTCCAATCATTTCTTGACGTAACAGAGGGGAACTTGATTCCTGTCGTGCTGACATCAGATGTCTGGCACTGCTGATAAGATTGTGAATATCCAGTAATGTGTTTTTTGACAGAGACCACTGCACACTGCACTGATAAATTGACTTCCACCACTTTGTCCATGAAAGATTTATTTTTACACTACTGTTCAAAAGTTTTCATGTGCCTGTCCTAGTAAAAAAGTAATATATTTAAAATACATTTATTTCATAATAAGTATAGTTCAGATCTATTAATATACTTACTGACATATCCCTTGAGACTTACTGATATAAAAATTATAACATATCTTAATATTAAGCCTAAAATGTGCTTTAATGTCACTATTGATGAGGATTGTATGATCTTTGAATAATATCAGTCTTTAAATGCAAAATATTTAAAGTGTACCTGAAGTATACTTACAATAGTTCCACTTTAGCACAATCAAATATACTTCAGTATATCTTTTGTTGGACTTCAGCACTACTTCCCTGCAAATAAAGTGCATTAAGTACAAAATTAGTTGTTCCAATTTAGCAGACTTAAGTATCTATACCAGTTTAGTATACTGAAATTACAATTGTAGGGTCTTTTTATTAAGTCCATAAATATGTAAATGTATTTGTAGAATACTTAGCATTAAATAAATGTATTTCATTGTTGTATATTTGTTTTTCACTAGGGTATTCCTTGTTATTGCTATTTTCTACATTTAAAATAATTCATCAAAACTGTATGGGCAAATTAAGGCCTCAAAATGTCTTCAGAGCAAAATTTCTTAAATTCATAAAGTCATTGCATTAAATGTTGCATTCATTGGTAAAATGTATGTCTTCCTCAGTATTTTTGTCTAAACATCCTTAAATATTCACTGAAGATGCAAAATGAAAATATAAAGTCTTTTTTTCTGAGAAACTAAACAAAATTGAGTTTTTGATTAAAGCAAGAACAAATAGGAATGAAAACTCGTTATGAATTAAGTTGATTAAGCAATAAGCATGAATTAAGTTTTTTTTTTTTTTTTTTGAGCCCATGTTTCTTGAAATTTCTTTGGTCTTAAAAACGTCTTTAAATATAAACCATTTATCTACACATAGAGCACATCAGATATTTTAAATGGAAGATCAGTCCACTTGCTTGATGCAAGATGACAGTTTTATGGGTTTGGAACGACGTGAGGGTGATTAAATTATGATAGAACAGCTTAATTACAGTGTTTGTCACACCACATTTTAGCAAATTTCAATTATTTGTATTGGTGTGCTGTAAACAGTCCTTAATTCTTTATATCAATTTCAGTCAAATGTGTCTAAAGCTTTTGAGTGTTAGTGTACAAATGAATGAATTTAGCTGACAGAAGAACTCCCAGAAGAGTTTGTAATTGAATTTTTCTGTTCTGGTAAAGGATAGAAGACATCAGACCCTTTGATTAGAAATGCAAATTCAATGACTTCAAAACCACTGTGTTAAAGGTGTGTTCAGACTCCAGGCTGTGAGGGGATATATGTGACCCTGGACCACAAAACCAGTCTTAAGTCGCTGGGGTATATTTGTAGCAATAGCCAAAAATACATTGCATGGGTCAAAATTATCGATTTTTCTTTTATGCCAAAAATCATTAGGACATTAAGTAAAGATCATGTTCCATGAAGATATTTTGTAAATTTCTTACCATAAATCTATCAACTTCATTTTTGATCAGTAATATGCATTGCTAAGAACTTCATTTGGGCAACTTTAAAGGCCATTTTCTCAATATTTAGATTTTTTTGCACCCTCAGATTCCAGATTTTCAAATAGTTGTATCTCGGCCAAATTTTGTCCGATCCTAACAAACCATACATCAATGGAAAGCTTATTTATTCAGCTTTCAGATTATGTATAAATCTCAATTTTGAAAAATTGACACTTAAGACTGGTTTTGTGGTCCAGGGTCACATATGGTAGTAGTGAAGGGTCATGTGTGTGGTCAATGGTTTGACTCCAGGTCAGGAAATCTCATTAAACACAGTGTTACTGAGTGACACATTTGACTGTAGATTCCCTCAGGGTGATGATTCCTGAAGAAATTAGTGTTGTCTATTTGCTGCTTTGGCTGAAAAGTAACCAAAAAGAAGTGTATGATTTTTAGTCCTCCTTGTGCTGTTTTACTTAAAACATTACTCATTTGTACTAAAGCTCTTCAGTTAAAGACTCTGTGAAATCAAAACTGGAGTTGCTGAAAATTCAGCTTTGCAAAAAAAAAAAAAAAAAAATTATTAATTAAAATAAATAAAAAGCAAAGGGGGGGGGGGGTGTGGGCAACTGTTTGGGTTAAATAAAAATACCACAGCATATTACTAAGCACTGAAATATAGGAAGAGAAGATAGAAAAGGAATAAGCGTTGAAAAACCTCTGTTAACAGGTTAATGTAACATTTCCTATTCTATGACTAGTAAAATAATGGCAACTTAGTCTGATGAACACGGTTCTTCTTGGAGTAGCTGCGAGCGCTGCGTCTTCTTGCTTGACAGGTGTCAGGGTTAAGGCGCAATACTGCCATCTGGAAGTCAACCAGGTACTGGCGCTGGAGTATTTACATGTGGTGTTATCAGAAAAGTCCTGTTCAATTTAAATATTGCGGTTATTGCCAATGCCGGTATATTGTCACACACTAAATTAACACGATATCGAGAATTGTTGCTTTGAATATCACGGTTATCGTCAATACCGGTATATCGCGACGCCCCTAATATATATATATATACATATATATATATATATATTTATATATATATATATTTATATTTATATTTATATATATATATGTATATTTTTTTATTCATTTTTTTGGGGGGGGGAGATTATAGAAATGAATACTTTAATTTAGCAAGGATGCTTTAAATTGATCAAAAATGATGATAAAGACATAATACAGAAAATTTCTATTTCAGATAAATGCTGTTCTTCTGAACTTTATATTCATCAAAGAAACCTGAAAAATTCTACTCGGCTGTATTCAACATAATAATAATAATAATAATAATAATAATAATAAATATTTTTGAGCTGCAAATCAGAATATTAGAATGATTTCTGAAGGATCGTGTGACCGGTGTAATGATGCTAAAAATTCAGCTTTGAAATCACAGGAATAAATTACATTTTAAAATATATTCAAATAGAAAACAGTTATTTTAAATAGTAAAAATATTTCAAAATTTTACTGTTTTGCTGTACTTTGGATCAAATAAATGCAGGCTTGGTGAGCAGAAGAGACTTCTTTAAAAAGCATTAAAAATCTTACAGTTCTAAAACTTTTGACTGGTAGACACAAAACTTCCTAAAAATAAAAAAAATCCTATGGTAAGCATTAAAAAAAATCCTACCGAACCCAAACTTTTCAACATTATATGCATTCTAAATGTTACTGTCAATCTTTCTCTTTTGGGAAAATATTATCAATTTTTGATTAAATCAAATACTCTCAATACGAATCTCCCTCTCCCTAATACCACCTGCAGATGACTCACAAATCATCATGATTTGTGCCTGTGATGTAACAAAAGATTATGGGCGATTTTAAAAGCAACAGGCATTTTGACATGTCCCGCCCAAACTTCCTGCTTTAATCAGAAATACATCAATACAGGAAAGACCAACTGCACTCATCAAGCAGTATCATGATGCAGAGGAGAGCAGTGAGTCTGTGACTTACAGTGAGTCATGCTGATCTGAAAATAACATCCTGCACTTTAACACAGTGTTATCAGCCCTGAAAAAAGAAATGAAGGCCAACACACATGAACACATGTGCTGTGAAATGTTTCTTCTGCTCTCATTTACAATGTTTGCTCATGTGCTTTCTCTTGTCAAATTTACAAAGACACAGAGTATCCCTCTTCTCTGTTTAGTCTGGACAGCATTGCAAATGCAAAGGAAATGAATGTTAATCGATACATCAATTTACAGGAAGTGGTGAGGGAAATTGACCCACCAGTCAATGTGTACTACTTGTGAACTACATGAATTTTGGCTGAACTAAATGCATTGAAAAGGACTTAATGGTTTAATTAAATTTAAATCGGCTCAGAAGTGATTGCTAGGCAGTTGTTTGTGGGTATAAAGTGCATGAGATGCAACGGTGCCATTATAATGATCAGAGGTCACATAACCAAACCACAGCTATTTCCATGTTAAAGTTCAGACATTTATCACTCAATTTAAGGGTTTTGAGTATGGTCATTTATTACTTAACATACACATTTATTACTTAATATATAAATACAAGTGAGTAATGAACATGTTCACTAATTCACTTCTCTTTCTCTCTCTCAGCCCATGAAGCCTCTTAAAGCCACAGCTACTACATCAAAGCCAGTGCTGACAATGGAGCAGATTGACACTATTTTCTTCATGATCCAAGACATCTTTGAGATCCATAAGGAGTTTTATGATGCTCTTTCTCCCAATATTCAGCAGTGGGATGAGAAGGTCACTGTCGGACATCTCTTCCAGAAACTGGTGAGTCCACCTGCCACATAGTGTCCTGCCAAACACGCTGTTCAAAGGCCCTAGATGGTCATTCCAAACACAGTGACCCTCTATGTAGTGTACACTACAGACCAAATGTTTAGAGTCAGTAAAACAACACTTTTATTCACCATTAAATTGATCAAGATTGACAGTAAAAGATTTCAGTTTCAGTTAAAATGCTTTGACACTTTCTATTTGTCAGAGAATTCTGAATAATATATCAGTTTCCACAAAAGTATTATGTAGCACAACTGTTTTCAACATTTATAATACTAATATGCAACAAATCATCATATTAGAATGATTTCTGAAGAATAATGTGACATTAAAGACTGGAGTACTGGCTGCTGGAAATTCACTTTTGCATCACAGGACTAAATTACATTTTAAAATATATTGAAATAGAAAACAGTTATTTTAGACTATAATAATATTTCACAGTATTACTGTTTTTACTGTATTTTTGATCAAATAAATTCAGCCTTGGTGATGATAAAGGCCTTTAACATAATGAATAATCACTTTTCAGCATTAGTCAATCTAAGCGGCTGTTATAGTAAAAACACAAATGTGACCCTGGACCACAAAACCAGTCATAAGTGTCAATTTTTCCAAATTTTTGGCCAAGATACAACTATTTGAAAACCTGGAATCTGAGGGAGAAAAAAAATCTAAATATTGAGAAAATTGCCTTTAAAGTTGTTCAAATGAAGTTCTCAGCAATGCATATTACTAATCAAAATTAAGTTTTGATATATTTACGGTAGGAAATTTACAAAATATCTTCATGGAACATGATCTTTACTTAATGTCCTAATGATTTTTGGCATAAAAAAATCTATAATTTTGACCCATACAATGTATTTTTGGCTATTGCTACAAATATACCCCAGCGACTTAAGACTGGTTTTGTGGTCCAGGGTCACAAATATTATAGTAAAAATATATGATAGAGTTCCACATGTAATGCTCATTTCATATGTAAAGATGTTAGATGTCATGTCTAGAAGACCAACACAACTTGCACTACTTTGCCAGACTATATAAATGCACTTGACAAGTCTTAATCTGAGAGTTAAAACATAAAGATAGAGGAACATCTGTTGAGACTGAAAGAAACAAGAGAGATGAGATGTTTAACTATTGCCAGATGAAAATGAAACAGTCAGCTCTATTTAGGCCTGTGTGTGTGTGCGCGCGTTTACGTGAAACTGGAGAAGCAGATGCTCCATGTGTCTATGAAGACTGTAAAGCTGTCTAGGTATACAGCTAACTAGGGGTGGGCTATTATGTGTCTCATTGATGGACTCTAGTTGGAGTACAGCACTGCAGCTTTCTCTTTAAATTGCAATTAAATATTATATTAAGTTGCTTATTCTTTATTTATTTTCAGTTGAATGTCATTAATGGATGTTATGAAAATTTCCATATGTGTATCTATGGTGAATCAGTTTTTAACATTTTCAGTGCTGACTGTTGGGAAAATCTAGATTTAAAATACACTACCATTTAAAAGTTTGATGTTGGTAATTTTTTTTTTTTCTCTTATGCTCATACAGGCTACATTTATTTGATCAAAAATACAGTAAAACATTAGTATTGTGAAATATTATTACCATTTAAAATAACTATTTTCTATTGTAATTTATTTTAATAATACATTTATATAAATTACATAAAACATACTTTATTCCTGTGATGTCAAAACTGCATTTTCAGCTTCCTCAGTCATAACTCCAGTCTTCAGTGTCACATGATCATTCAGAAATCATTCTAATATGCTGATGATACAAAACATTTCTTATTATTTTCAGTGTTGAAAACATTTATGCTGCTTGACATTTTTGTGGAAACTGTGATCTATTTCTTCCCCCATTTTTTTTCTCTGATGAATTGAACGTTCATAAGAACAGCATTTATTTGAAATGGAAAACTTTTGTGAAATGATAAATGATTTTACTGTCACTTTTGATCATGCATCTTTGCTGAAGAAAATGATTAATTTCTTAAAAAGAAAATTAAAATCCTAATGACTCCAAGCTGTTGAACGATAGTGTGAGTTAAATAGAACCAGGAATACGCTATACTCTAACTCAGAGCTAAAGGCATTATGCAAAATATTTACATAACAATTAAAATGTATTAAGGGTCTCAGGATATGTGAATGACAGGTGATTTCTGTACAGTTAATATTTATCTCAATATTTTCTATCCTTTTGACAATATTTGATGTGTATCTCAATGATTATGTATTTTCTGCATGACTTGTAAATGTGATTTCCCCTTCCAGTTAGATGAACCATATAAGGCCCAAAAAACTGTTGTTGCTAAGCAGATTTCAAATGTTTAATGCACTAAAAAAACTCTAGTTAAAATTATCCAATCATTTTGTCCACTGTTCTTCACAAAATGAATGCATGAATAAGTTGTTGAATTTTATTTATTAGCATCAATATAAAAAATACATAGTGAAACTGCCAGTACAGTCATTAGAAAAATTCACTGCTCAAATAAAAAGCACATTCATGTAACTACAGTATTCATTATGCTACTTAATTTTAAATCAATAACAAAACAATAAGAGTGCATTGTAAATGTAAGTTATCATCTTGTGCTGTTAAATTCATTGTTCCACTCTGAATGGATTTTGTTGGTCATTACCCAGCTACCCAACCCTTGCCTTGCCATTACCCAGCATGCGTTACTGCTCATCATTACAGGTTACAGTTCATTTATCTCCTGAACCGAACAGCAGATGGCAGGAGGTTATGAAACATGACTTTTCTAAATATTTGTCTCCACACACACACACACACACACACACACACACACACATACACACACACATACACACGTGATTAGTAAAACATTGTGACAGTGGTTGAGTTAGCAGATGGAGTAATTACAGGCTCCCTATTGCTCTGGAAACTCAGTGAAGAGGAAAAGAAGCACAAAAGACTAAGACTAAAAGAGACAAGAAGAAAAAAGTTGTGTTTTAAAACAGAAGGAAAGGTTTAGGATGAGCAAATCCAGACGGAGTGGATTGGAGGCAGAGTTTCTCTCTGTTAGTCACCCTTCACTCTTTCTTTCTTTCTTTCTTTCTTTCTTTCTCTCTCTCTCTCTCTCTCTCTCTCTCTCTCTCACTCACCCACTCATTAGCTCTGCACTTCTCTTCCCACAAATATTTCTCTCTTCACCTCTTCTTTGTGACGTGCGCGTGCGTATCAGCGCTTGTCTGTGGACACGCTTGGTGAAAAGTCAGAGTGCTTGATGCGGGGTTGCTAGGTGATGACAGCATGTCCGTGTGATGTGTTGTGTTCCAGACTTCTCTCGAGCAGCGGGAGAGAGGAGCATGCTGGGAATGGAGATTGAGAACACAGGGTCTCATCATGCAGTTCTCACCTCAGGGCACAAATATACAGCAATACATAACCTTACACAACTCAGGAATCACCACAGAGAAGATGGGTCAATAGGAAGAAAGTGCGAGCTAGAGGTCAAGTCAGAGTTTAAATGATTTAAGTTTAAGTGATGTTTTTGAATGACTTGGCCCATTTATTTAAAGGGGACCTATTATGCCCCTTTTTACAAGATGTAAAATAAGTCTCTGATGTCCCCAGTGCGTATATGTGAAGTTTTAGCTCAATATACCCCACAGATAAATTTTTACAGCTTGTTAAAATTAACACTTTTAGGGCATGAACCAAAACGCGCTGTTTTGAGTGTGTTGCTTTAAATGCGAGTGAGCTGTTGCTCCCGGAGAAGAGGACGGAGCTTCAAGAGCTCAAGCTCCGCATTAGCAGTGCTAGCCTTTGCAAATAAACAGTCCACTATTAATACAAGCCTGTTATCTTTACAGAAAACTACTCGGTTTCAAAGTCAGTCATCTGATTATACTGTGCATAATAAATTCACGTTTATGAATTACACAGCTGGGGAGCACGGCGGGATAAAAATAACAATATAGCTGGTCTCATGCCATCACAAACTTTATAAGTCCCACTTCTGATTATGAGCTCGACAACTTCAAGTGATCGACTCACATTGCTTTCATATGCAACTTTTAACTGCCACATTCCTATTCACGATCATTCTGGCAGCACTTGAAGGCAGCATCAGTGAAAACACACAAGAGACAATGATAGCTTTAGCATCATTAGCCTTA
>JAFVLL020008083.1:0-34697 GCA_021397915.2 Tor tambroides | reverse complement strand
ATTTTCCTGTAAGGGGTAGGTTTAGGTGTAGGGTTGGTGTAGGACGATAGAAAATACGGTCTGTACAGCAGAACAACATTATGCCTGTGAGAGTCCCCACAAGGATAGCAGAACAAGTGTGTGTGTGTGTGTGTGTGTGCGTGCGCGCCCAAGTGTGTGTTTCTGTATATCTGGTGGCTGCTTGTCCAGTTCTATGAATGGAGCTGTTATGTTTGGGTTTTAGTGATTAGAGACCGAGCGCTCTGACAAAGGTTTCAAATTTAAGATCTGTTGACGTGCCTTACAAAACCTACAACACTATCCTTCATCAGCCTATAGACCATCACACAGGTGTGTGTAATATCTTGGCCGTTTGCTGCAAACAACATTTTAATATATTAAACGCTAACTCACTTTTGCACACATATGTGCATAACATACTTTTGCACACACACACACACACACACACACATATATATATATATATATATATATATATATATATATATAAACAGTATATTCATACACTGTATATTCATATATTATTCATCAGTAATTAAATTGTATACAAATATCTATTGCCTAACATGAAATTGTCAAATGTCTGTGCGAGTGTATGCTGCAAACACAATTTCCCTACGGGGATAAATAATCACTGAACTGAACTGATATATATCAGGTTCAGGTTCATTTTATTTGTACCCACAGGTAGACTAGGTTTGCAGTGTTATGCAGTGTTATGAGTCACATATTTCACATTTTACAGACACCACAGACATTAAACAACATATATGATAAAAGTGCTTTAAAGTTCGCAGCATCACTAAAAACCGCCTGGACTAAAAACAATAAAATAATTAATGTGCAAATGATGTAAAAAATTACAATAAATAAATAAATGTGTTAAAATAATGAATAATAATGATAATAATAAAATAAAATAATGTTCCTAAGACCCATCCTTATTCAACTGAGTGATAGCTGCTGGCACAAAGCTGTTTTTATACTGCTTAGTTCTACAATACGGGATTACAAATCTACATCTAGATGGCAGAAGTTCAAATTCATTGTTCAAATTGAGTTAGTCATCCGCTGTATACAGGGATGCTGGACTAAGCTGTGACTCCCCAATCAACTTACTAGACCATCTAACAATTTGACTCAGTGAATTCTTGTTCTTTACAGACAAGTTTCCAAACCAAGACACCAGAGAAAATGTTAAGAGTGATTCAATAAAAACACGATAAAATAAAGTCATCATGGTCCTGTCAATGTGAAAATGGACCTATTTCCTTAAACAAAACAGACGCTGGTGCCCCTTTTTAATCCGTGTATCATTCGTTCATTTGTTTTTTGATTTAGTATTGAAAGTAGAAAAATTAGAAAACGGTTTCCCCCCCCCCAAAAAATGAAAAATGAGAATTCAGCATAAATTTTTGTTTTTTTTGTTCAGGGGTAGAAAAATGAATAAACAGCTTGAATATTCTATTTCTACACGTGGGCGGGAATTAAACGCCCTTTTCTGCTGATTAGTCAGTTGAAGATCAAACTGTGCCATCATCAGTTGTTCCGCAGTATCACGCAGCAGAATAATAGTCCTCCGCTGCTGCAGTTGTATGGATTCTTAACGCATTTATTGCAACTACATACTTTTTTCATCAAACAAACAGACTAATGAATAGCTCGAAACAACTAACGGTCTTAAAGTGATAGGGGGTCCACGAAATAATTATTTCCAGAGTATAAAGTCACTTTTTTTATCATGATACATAGGCCTACAGTGATTAATAAGTGACTTATATGATGCATTTAATGTCAAATAATCTAAATGAAGCCTTTTAAAAGACAAGTGTACGCTGTGGTTCATGTTTGTGGCATGCTCCAGAAAGATATTCTGATATGCTGTTGATGAAGATATTCTGTTGTTCTCTTTATTTTTCAAAGGCATGACATTTTTTTTTTAACATAAAGTTATACAAATAAAAATATACATTTTACCATATGACTATAAATGACAGAGTATTGAGTTATTTCCCCTCCATGGGGAAGAAATCCAAGTGAACATCAATCAGTACTCAATATTAATTTAAACTGCATATTTAAACTGTTTTAAATATGACTGCTGCTTATTTCCTGTGCACTTCAATACTGGTCTGCGCTTGACTGTAGTCGCATCTGTCTGCGTATTGAGTTTATTTAACCCATCGCAATTTATTGGAACTGTGTGAACTAGAGTGACTACTCACCTTAATGTTGTTCTAAAGGCTTATTTCTTAATTAACACAAAAAATGTCCTGCTCACACTTGCCAATTTCATGGCAGAGAATTTTTTTTTTTTTGAAGTGGATGCATATCTGTCGTAAAACAGTCCTGTGCATCTCTTGGCGTATATTCCAAGCATTCTGAAGGTATACTGTGGGTTTGGTGAGAAACAAACTGAAATGTCTAGTTATTATATTTTATGAAAATTTTGCGTCGCAGTCCTGTGCACGCTGCGCACAAGTGCATATCCTTTTGAGATGTCAGTTATAATCAATTTTAATAAAACACAAGACTACATTATAAAACTCTAACAGTAAGCTATTTAATATCTGTTGTTCTCCGGTTGTCAGTCAGAATGACAGATCTTGCGTGAACATTATAGACCTATATATACCCAAGCCAATTCTTTCCTTTTTGTCTTAGTGTTTAAAATATTTATTTTGAAATAATGAATTCATGAATTAATTACTTAATTAATTAAACAAACAGACTTACTGGGTGAGCAGGGTAGGCTATGACAGCTGTCATATCATACCCTGCCATGCCCAGCTGATGCAAAGAATAGAATTTATATCTATATCACAGAAGAAAGCCCTGTCTAGGCTCTGCCCTGGTACGAGTTGTGTCGAGCTATTCATTAGTCTGTTTGTTTGATGAAAAAAGATGAAATGTAGTTGCAATAAATGCATTAAGAATCCGTACAACTGCAGCAGCGGAGGACTATTATTCTGCTGCGTGATACTGTGGAAGAACTGATGACGGCACGGTTTGATCTTCGGCTGACCAATCAGCAGAAAGGGGCATTTAATTCCCACCCATGTTTAGAAATCGAATATTCAAGCTGTTTATTCATTTTTCTACCCCTGAACGAAAAACAAAAATTTAAGCTGAATTCTCATTTTTCGTTTTTTGCTGGGAAAAAAAACGGAAAAAGGAGAAGTTTTTTCATTTTTCTACTTTCAATATTAAATCAAAAAACGAATGAATGAATGATACACAGATTCTTTTTACACACTGTTTCACAATTTGCTTCAAAATTCACCTTAGAGTCAATGATGGTCCCAAAGTATTTGTAAGATTGCATAGATTCTGTTTTCTGACTTTTAATAGGTGTAACTTCATGTGGGTGGGCTTGTTTCCTGAAATCAATAATCATATCTTTTGTCTTAGATAAGTTTAATTGGACTCCTCACACCACTTTATAATGTCATCAATAATCGGACCATGGTTGGTCTCATTGCGCTGAAGCTCACTAACAATAACAGTGTCATCTGCATATTTAAAAAAAAAAAAAAAAAAAAAAAAAAATATATATATATATATATATATGTATATATATATATATATAACTTTTTTAAATAATATTTGTTTATTTTTTACATGTATATTTATTTTTTTTAGTTTAATTCCAGTGATGTGGTTATGTAATGTTTTTCTATGTAGTATTATGTCTATGCTCAGACAGTGATTACGTCAAAGTCGTTACATCTGTCAGTAATACTGAACTGACCCCGCTCCACCTGCAGCTATACCCACAATCCTTAGAGGCTAGGTGCTACGGCCCTCCCCCACCCGCTCCACCCGCACGGCTGCTTTGTGCATCCGCTCGTCTGTTCGGCAGGCCTGCTTAACTCAGCAGAAGTGATTGTAGAGTTGCAGTTTTTTAGCAGAATAAAATGAACAGGGTAGAATTCAAACCCGCACACACAGATTGTGCAAAGTGTGTGTCTGGGTGCGTGCACAGCAGTAAATGTATTATACAAGTGCCCAGCTGTGAGTTTATTGCACGGTTAGTGTGTGTGTGTGAGAGTAGCATCAGCTCGAGCCCAGGGCTACTGTCTTTTGACGCTTAATCTTCCATTGACTGCGCAGAGAGAGAGGAAATGGGAGGATTTTAGTGTGTAAAGGATGAATAGACAACTCAATCCCTGTTTTAAGCAGAGCAAGGGAGAGGGAAAGGGAAAAAGAGAGTGAGATTTATGCCTAAAACATAAGGATGTCATTGCAAAGGCTTCTACATATGCAAGCTTTATTTTATGCATTGAAGTAAAATATGTCATATTGCATTCTTAGCTATTTTCACATGAGGTGCTATGTCTTGTTCTACACTGTAAAAAGCTATTATTGGAGTACATTTTATAAAAATACTAGCTGTTTTTCATTCTTTGTGTCGAAGCACCAGTGTGAATAGAATCTTGCTGAGCAAATTTGTTAAATTTAGGTGAACTGTCAATAACACATCTGATTTAAAGGGATAGTTCACCCAAAAATGAAAATTCTTTCATTAATTACTCACCCTCGTGTCTTTGCAAACCCATAAGTTCATCTTCAGAACACAAATTAAGATATTTTTGATGAAATCCGTGAGCTTTCTGACCCTCCATAGACAGCAATGGAACTACCACGTTCAAGGCCCAGAAACGTACATCATTAAAATAGTACATGTGACATCAGTGGTTCAACCTTTATTTTATGAAGCTACGAGAATACTTTTTGTGTGCAAAGAAAACAAGAACAACGACTTTATTTAACAATTTCTTCTCTTCCATGTCAGTCTTTGCTGTGTGTTCACAAGAGTAAGATATTTCAGAATATCTTAATTTGTGTTCCGAAGTTGAACAAAGGTCTTACGGGTTTGGAACGACATGAGGGTGAGTAATTAAAGGTGGGGTATGTATTTTTTCAAAAATACTTTAGAAAATTGAGTCAGGCTGAGTACCAAAACAAACTTGTAGCCAATCAGCTGTAAGGGGCGTGTCTACTCATGATGCAGAGGAGAGAGCGCTCAGTGCACATGACGGACATTAGCCGAGCCGAGTGATGACAGAATGATAGAGATGGCGGAGGAAATGTCTGCCGCAACAGTAAAATCATTTGAAATTTGTGTCAATATGTCATAAATAGAACGTGGCAGCAGTTTACTGTTGGGGATTTGTCGTGTCCCATCCAGTCTAGACAGCATCACTGATTATAATGAGTTCTATAGTATTTTGTCGCACCGTGCCGCACCGCGCCGCTTGCGTCCGGTGTAGACACGGTGTCACAATAAGGCAAGAAGTAGGACCCGTGTAAATATCGGATCAGCTTTCCAGCGCTAGAAAATAGGGGCGAGACCCTTTTGGGGTAGGGGCGTGTTTGTTTTGGTGATTTGAAATATCAACATTGGCTACCAGAAATCACTTACCCCACCTTTATGACAGAATTTTCATTTTTGGGTGAACTATACCTTTAATTGCACAGGTAACTGAGCCCTGAGGTTTTCTACCACAGTAATGCAAAAACACATAATTTTGTGCAACAGGCTTATGAACTAGCTTGCATTTATATTTGAGCAAATTTGAGTGATTGACACTGCTTGTGGACACATGGGTGAATCATATCATATATTCACACTTTTCTGTGGGAGGATGTTCAATTGCATTTTCTAGAATTGAATATGCATTTTAAAGTCCTGCTGCACTTTACCTACCGCATTTACCCATTCAGTTTTATTTCAAGTTCTATTGCACAATGCAGACCAAGGCCAAACAATGACTCACGACACGGCAGTAAGGAGCCATGCAGTATTTCGATGTGGAGCCAGAGAGAAAGAACAAGAGTTAGAGTGTTGTCGAGTTTGATCTGCCATCTTATTGCGTCAAAGAAACGGAGATACACACGGTTGCCATGGAGACGCATATGACCATGCCTCGGTTTTTCTTCCTCTGTGACCTCACAGAGAGTTCTTGCTCAAGTTTCACTGCTGTTTTATTGCTTATTTCAGAAGATCTTGTCTATTTTTGTCCACTTTTTTCCTCTGGCACTTTTCTTCACCTCATCTTTTTCCTCTTTCTTTTGTCATCCATCCATGCAATCTTTTTTATTATTATTTCAGGGCTTAAAAACAAGGATCATTTCTTCTGACCTCATTGGTTCAGTAGTTCAGATTTATTTTTGCCAATATTTTCACTGGCCTCATCACAGAAAAAATTGCATTGTATTTTTGAGAACTCTATTTATGTGTGTCAGAATGAAATACAGTTATATGTTTAATTAGACATGAACTCATTTACAAACAGAAGTTACAAAAAGTATTTGTTTAAGGCTTAAGAATAATTTGAGAAATGATTCAAACTTTGCCATGTTAATTCAACACCGATGGAGTTCAATTTAACTTTAATATTGTTAATTTTACTCTAAGAAAGTTATATTTAAATCAGAGTTATAACTTGTGTGCTAATTCACAATATGAAAAAATATATAATATTAAAAGTAAAATATTAAATTTAAATATAAAAATAAAATATATATACACACATTGTATTTTTAGGGAAATCATCCTTATATGCATAAGAACAAATGCATTTATATTTTTCATTAGATATTTACTTTTGTTTACAAAATTTACAAAAAACATTATTTATTTATTAAGTCTAATTTTTAATAAAAGCTAGAAATTATACAGCAAATTTGGCAGTGTTAATTCTAACTTTGGTAGTATTACAGATAAAAAAAACATTCTGTCTATATACAAGATCAAGAAATGTTATCACAAGATATAGTGAGAGCGTCTGTCTTGAGCGTTGTTTTAAAATCAGCTGACAGTTTCAAATCGACCGATCATCATAATCTCAGAGAGGTATAGTACATTTCCATTAAGTGCATGTGTGAGCGTGTGTGTGTGTGAATAATCTCTTTATCTCAGACCTGACAGGGCTCATTCCGTTGAGAGTGAGGGTGTCAGCTGAGACAGCCAAGACAGAACGATGGGCAGATAAGAAAAGGAGATATAAGGGCACACGGGTCTGTCAGGGTGTTTGTTTTTTTTCCGCTATTTCTATTTAGGCTTGATGTTATGGGTACAGGACTGCGTTGGAGGCAAAATGACTGGTTTTCTCTTTAAAACCTATGGGCTTGTAGGAAAATGAGCATGTGTGTGTGTGTGTGTGTTTTTGCTGAAACTGGAGTAAACATAGTCTTCTTCAGATCTAGTTTCACAGGTTAAAGGTAATGGAAAGACCCACTCCCATTACTTAGGGCATGTTAGGGTGTGTGTTCAGTGCTGTTCGTCTTTTCCTAGTTACATCTCTCTTCAGGTCATGGCATTGTTGAGTTTCACACACCCTGAGTGAAAAAAATACAGTAGATTAGATCTCTTACTGCAGTTGTAGACGTAAGTGTGTTTGCATTAGGGACACATATTTAAAATTGACTTGTTGGGTGGGTTGAATGAAGGACAAGAAGTGAAGTTAACATATCTCTCTTAAGGAAGTCTGTATAATCAGACTGTTTTCGGGTTCACATGACTCCAATCAGACGAATTTCTTCCGGGGACTTTAGATAAGACTAAAGACGTTTTTGCAACAACTAGACAGAGTGAAACGGAATAGAAAACAATGCTTTTAAGTCTTTAACTAATATTCATTTGATTAATTTGTCACTGCCTTACAAATGCATAAATGGTTTTAATGTGAATGCTGTTCCAGCAAATGTAAGGCACATGCAAGTTTTACTGTGCAAACTATCTAAAAGTACAAGAATGATACTAAAATCACCACAGGTAAAAATACAACAACTAAAAACTATATAAGTAAAAAAAAAATCTGATGATTGTAACCTATTCCTAGTTTGTGTACACTAAACTACTGCAAAATACAGAAAAAATAGTAATATTGTGAAATATTCTGAATTAAAATGGCGTTTACTTTTTGAATATATTTTAATTTTGAATTTTGAATTTTTTGTCACATGATCTTTCAGAAATCATTCTGATATGCTGATTTGTTGCTCCAAAACATTTCCTCTTATTATCAGTGTTGACAACAGTTGTGCTACTTAATATTTTTTTGTGGAAACTGTAATATTTTTTTCAAGATTATTTGATTGTAAAGCAGTTAAAATATTTGTATTTTTTTAATATTTGTAATATTTTTGCTATACTTATATTTGACTATATTTGTATTTTAATATTGTTACATTGTAAATATCTTTAACGCCACTTTAGGTCAATTTAAGGCATCCTTGCTGAATAATTGCACAGTAGTGTGTGTGTGGGCCTGTTTTGCACCAAATGTTTTTCTTTCATTAAAGGTGTTCTTGCAGGAACAAACTGGTTCAGCAGTCAATGGGATTTCAACAGTGATCTTTAAAATCAGCTCACATACCCTCTCTGACTGTCTCTTCTCTTTATATTTTCTTAATCTTGTTAAAGTGGCTTAAATCATTGTTTAGACTTCCGGTCTTAGATTATGTGTGTTTGTGTGTCTGAGTGTGGGTTTACAGGGCTATAAAAGAGCACTAATTAGATTATACTCACCTACACAATAAGTGTCATTAAAAAAAAAAAAACGTTACTACATTTCTTTAAACCCAGTTTTTCCCTTTCTCTTCTGTAGCAAATGTATCAAAAGTTATATACCATTACTATTTTTCTGGACATTTAATAAGATACATTAATTCTAAATCAATTTGAGCGGCTGCTGATACTTTCTTGCTGAAGATACTACATTCTTGCTAAAGATGCAAAAAAGTTACAGACAAACCACTCTTTTAAAAATTCTACAGCATTTAGTTTTTGTTTGTTTGTTTGTTTTTTGGCAGCTTTCACTTGTTTTTCCTCATCTGAGCAGGCTTTTCATAAACTTGCCATTTAAGTGGACAACATTATTGCCAACAGCCTAAGATGCTTAGCTAGTCTCTCAACCCGGTCAGGCTGGTCTGTTCTGTTCTGAGGGGTTTTGAGCACTTGTCAACTGAGAAAGCTGGGAGAGCAGCTAGGTCAGTGGAAGGCCAGCTTGGGCAGGCTTTTAGACCAGCAAGACCAATAAAAACTAACAAAAACCAGCAAACCAACTTAGGCAGGTTTTTTTTTTTACCAGCAATATGATTAGAACTGTTTGTTATGAACATTAATATCCCTGTGCAGTACATCGTGACTCTCTTTTGCTTGAGCAGTTTTGTTTTTTCTGTTCTTTTGCAATGTTTGATATTGCTTAATGTTTCTAATTCTGTTTCAGAGTTCAGTTGCTCAATTCTGTCTTTGTCCATGACTGCCCTCCTCAAACGTATGCTCATACTCTAGGGATGCGATCTGGCCTTCTCTGCACAAACACACAAATGTAAACACCAAACACATGACCACACACTAACACACACACACACACACACACACACACACACACACACACACACACACACTATATATATATATATATATATACTTTTTCTTGCTCTTCAATTCCATTTTAACTAGACTTGTGTGTAAAGAGCTTATGGTTACTGGGCCTTTGGGAAACAAAACTGATTAAAGTCTGCAAATGAATCATTTTTCCCAAAGTCTGGAGTTTAGCGTGTGTGTGTGTGTGTGTGTGTGTGTGTGTGTGTGTGTGTGTGTGAGCAAGACAGCAATGCAAAAAGTACCAAATACTTTTAATATCACCGAAAAGCATCCAAACTGAAAATCTGCAATTAATTTGACAAATTTTTTGCTTTATTACTGTTGTAGTTAACAATAATAATAATAATAATAATTGAAAAATAAATATATAATAATAATAATAATTGATTGAAATATTTAGATTTTAATATAAAATAGATAATATAACAAAATATGTATTATAATATTATTATTAATTATAACTATTAATATTGATGCTGTAATATTTTTTAACAATACATTTTATTTATGTATGCTTTATCTCTTGTATAAAATTACCATTTTTATAAGTACATTTTTATCAAATTTAGTTGTATATATTGTTTGTTTTTGTAAATTGTTAAATATTGTAGACTAGATTACATTTTAGAAATGTAATGAATTATTGAATGTTATCATAATCTTAATTATAGCAATCAAAGCCACAACAATTTAAACGTATAAGTGTGCATGCTCATTCATGCAGCTACATTAGATCAATATGCCAAGTTGTACATTGTGGATTTGTAAGACAGATTGTGTTCTGTGAGTGTAGCCCTTGAAGACTGGTTTAAGCTTGTTGGGAGCTAAAAGAACAGACTAGGCCTCAAGCTAAATTATGTAACACTCCCATACATTCAATTAACTAAATCAACCTGTCTCTCCCCAGCACTCCAGTCCGAATGTGACAGTCTCACACACAGAAGCTGCTGTTTTCTCAGAACTCTGGCAGTGTGTAACTCTTCAGAGTGTCAACCTGTCAGAGACCCAAAAAATTAATTCTGAATAGTACCCTCATGCCCCTCCAAATCAGCTGTTGTTTTTTAGTGGTGCACAAACTAGATATTCCTAGAGGAATCACAGCTCTTGCAAGACAATGACAGTTTGTTGTGATTGGAGAGCTTCAAAAAGTGGGGGGGGGGGCATACTTGCTTATGTTATTTAAATGATTCGGACAACTTTGTGTGATTGAAATTTAACATTTTTGCATTTACACTGTACATTGCATATTTAAATGATTTGGGGTCAGTAAGATATTTAAATTGATCTTTTAAAATTTTGAACTATTTTCATCAAAGAATCTAAAAAATTCATCAGTTTCCACAATAATATTACATAGCACAACTGTTTTCAACATTGATAATGATAAGAAATGTTTCTTGAGCAGCGAATCAGCATATTTGAATGATTTCTGAAGGATCATGTGACATTAAAGACATGGATACTGAAAATTCAGCTTTGCCTTCAGAGGAATAAATTGCATTTACTTATTAACTACAATCAAAGCTCACATCTATCTATGCCAAAATTCAAAAACGACAGCAAAACGTCATCAGTTCAAGAGCGTCTTTTTATGTTCCACATAACAGCAAACAGTACCTGTTTATAATGACATGAGGGTAAGCAAATAATAACAGAATTTTCTTTTTTGCCTGAACTATGCCTGTAATGAAAAATGATGCTCAGCCTCGCGTCTTCACATCTTTTTCTGTGTTGTTCTACATTCTCTTTCAACCCTCGCTTCATTTCTTTGCAGCTCTTTTAATCTTTCAGCCGTCTTGGTTCTCCCCCATTCAGTGTTTTATCTCTATTTCTGTCTGTTCCTCTCCCTCTTTCTGTCTCTTTTTCTCAGTTTGCTCTCTTTCCCTTTCTGGTTTGAATATGCAGTGACCGAAGGGCTTGAGGAGTGATGTACAGATGTTCAAAAACATCAGCTAGCTGCTTACCTCAACATGTGCGTCAGCATTGCTCATCCCTTATTCCTTTCTGCATGCTATCCATCTTTACACCTCCCTCCGTAATTACTGTCCACGCTCTCTCTAAAAAAAGTCTTGTTTGTGTTTTTGTGTGCATTTTTGTTTTTTTATTTAAAAGGGAACAGGATGGCTACATTTTCTCATACGCACAAACTCACACAAACAAACAGTCAGACACGCACATACTGAAGCGCACGCAGGGTTTTAAACCTCCAGAGGGATAAATGGCCTTGCAGCATCTCATCATCACTAGCGAGATGAGAAAAAGTGGAGATTAAACCCAGTGACCCAGGAGGCAGCAGTGTGCGTGTGTGTGTGTGTGTGTGTGTGTGCGTGTGCGCATGTGAGTGCATGTGAAAACAAACACTCAGCACTTTTACATATTATATTAAACATGCCATACCAGGGCTGATTCTGCTCAGTGTGTTTTTCTAATCTGATCGATGTGACAGCGTCTCTCTTTCTGTTTCTCTGAATGATGTCTTTGTCATTCATCAAGTGTTTCTGCGTGGGTTTGTGTGCTTGTCCGTGTGTGTTGGCAGGTTAAATACTGGAGGGCTTATGTGACATGCTTTACGAGCCACCCTGACAAGACAAAAAAAAAAAAGTTCTTGTATTACCTCCCAGCCTCAAATAGTATCTGAACACTTAAGCCACATTTTAAAATGTGTATACACTACTGTTCAAAGTTTGGGGTCAGCAAGTTTTTTCCCTTTTTGAAAAAAAAATTAACTTGCATAAATTGCATAAACTGATTGAAAAGTGAGAGTCTATTTTAAATCTCTGTTTCAAATAAATGCTGTTCTTTTGAACTTTCTATTCATCAAAAAGTCCTGAAAAAAAGTATCATGATTTGTGCCAAAATATTAAGCAGCACAACTGTTTTCAACATTTATATAAAAATAAGAAATGTTTGTTCAGCAGCAAATCAGCATATTATAATGATTTCTGAAGGATCATGTGATACTGAAGACTGGAGTAATGAAGCTGAAAATGTAGCTTTACATCACAGGAGTAAATTACATTTTAATATATATTCAAATAGAAACAAATGTTTTAAATTGTAATAATAATTCACAATACTGTTGTATTTTTCATCAAATTAATGCAGCCTTGGTAAGCATAAGAGACCCCAAACTTTTGAATACTAGTGCATGTCTTTGCATTAGATTTAAAAAAAAAAAAAAAAAAGCACAAGCACACTTTTCGTTTGTCAAACTAAGAATATGATATATATATAGTATAAATATATAAGTATTTTTGTCTTAATTTAATGTAAATTTGAGAGATTAAATCCACAAAAATGCAACTGAGACAATTTAGTTTAGTATTCAAGAGTTAATAATTTAGTTCTGACAAAAATATTGTTTGATTGCACATGGTACTTGTTTTGATATTTTATTAATTGAGAAAATTAATGTAAGTGTGGCTTCAGTGTCCAAATGCTTGTTTTTCTATACATTCATCCATCCATCTGTTTTCTAATCCGCTTGTCATACATAGGGTTGCATGGATGCTGGAGCCTATTGTGAAATCAGTGAAATCATGATACAAGTCCAAAATCTTTGTCTGATTATGTGATGCCTGATGCCTGAAAAGTACAAGCAGTGGAAGAAAGACAGAATGTATTGGTTGTTCATCCCTCATTTAGAGATGAGCCAGGGACGATACAGTCTTTTCTGTTTTGCTCATGAATAAATATTTTCCGCTGCCTGTTGCCCTGTGTGAATGTGTGTTGACCAGACAGGCACTTAGCCACAAATTCTCGCTGAAGCTCTTCAGAATAAAGTTACAGAGTGAAACCTTAAACTTGCAGGGGAAAGGGGGAATGACAGGGAAAGAGAAAGAGAGGAGGATGGCGGGAAGGAAAAACTAGAGAAGCAAGTGCCTATTAATAATTAGTCATTTGATCAGGCAGCATTTTGGATCTGTATTTTGGCATGGCTTTCAAGGGTATGTGCCTGTGTGTGTTTATTTAGCTATACTTTGGGGACAAATTGAACTAAATCTGACAAAACTTCCCTTCAGGGTTCTCATTTGGAGAAATGATTAATATATAAACCAAATCATGTTGTTGTTCTAAACATTCAAAAGCTGTTTGGTTTAGCTTTTACTAACTGAAACATATTTAAAGCTAAGTAAACTGGTGTGTGTGTGTGTGTGTGTGTGTGTGTTTGTGGACAAATTCAGTCCAAAACTGAAGCTCTGAAAGGGCTCAGTCAGCGTTGCTCAATAAATGTACAGCTTACTCTTGGGTCCTTTTAATACCCAGAGCAAAACTCTTCCTAACTGTGAGCACATACTCTCACACGTACACGTACACACACACACACACACACACACACACACACACACACTCACACCAGTTTACTTAGCTTTAAATATGTTTTTGTATAATGTTAATTATGATTACTACACATAAGATCCTAGTCATTTAAGCAAATTTTCAGTGAAATTTTGCAAGCAAAAAATGTTCATTGTCAGTAGTGTAGCAATGTATGACACTCAGCTCATATAATTTCAAACCAAGCAGCTTTCTGTCGGTTAGCTTGGTTAATCCACTTGACCAACTTGAACCCGATGCATAATCTGCATGGAGAAATCTTTTGCCCTCATGCAAAATTCCTGATCACATGGATTCCTATTGAAAGGGCCAGAATTTGGGTGCAGAAATTCTCCACACAACAGTTGTTGTTGTTTTATACTTAAAGCAACACATTAGTTACATTTTATCACTTGTATCTTTAAGGACATCCCTAAAAGGCTGTTTGATCAGACTTAGTGGACTTCTGGTAACAGTTTTGTCCAGAGAGTATTTTTAACTTAGCCCATATACATATAGTACCATTCAAAAAGTTGGGGTCAATAAGACTTTTTTGTATAAATGTTGTTTTTGAATGATGAATAGTGTTACTGAATGAAATCTCTTATGCTTTCCAAGGCTGCATTTATTTAAATAAAAATATAGTAGAAAGAGCTGTATTGTTAAATATTACTGCAATTTAAAACAACCATTTTAATTATAATATCAGTCGTTAAATGCAAGATATTTAAAGTGTACCTAAAGTATACTTGCAATAGTTCCACTTTAGCACAATCAAATATACTTAAGTATTTTTTTTTTTTGGATCTCAACCCTACTTCCTCACAATTAAAGTGCGTTAAGCCCAAAATTAGTTGCTACAATTTAGCTTTAATTATACCAGATTAGTATACCAAAAGTACAACTGCAGGGTGTTTTTATTAAGCACATAAGAAGTGTAGCGTTTTTATGATTAATGAAACTGTTTTATTAAAATGTGTCTGTGCTGCATGTGCTAAATGTGCACTAACTGCAGAGACTGAAACAGCTTGGGGTTAAACGTCAAGCCCAAGGGCACAGCAGTGAGCAGAACTGAGATCTCAGACCACTCACTTCACTAGACACCGAATATGCTGTATGTCAGGGGTATGTGATAGATGTCATTTAATTTCAGTGGGCCGCGTTGAGATATTCAAGGTAATTATACAGTGACATTATTGCTGCGCTGTATTATACAGTATTATGCCTGGAGAAAGAGACATTCAAACTATGATTTATGTTGCATGTTTCTGCAAAGACATTTGGCAAAAAGTGGTTGATCCTGAGGAGTGAGAGAGAGAGGGTACAGATGAGTCAGCAAAGAGTGTTTGTTAGGTTAGAACTCGTCGTTGGGTTTTCACCGGGCCCTGATGGAAAATGCAGACTTTTTTCACATTTTCTGTTGATTTTAGGTGACAATTTACAGCATTTTGTGGTGTGTGGACTTAAACATGAGTTCAGCAGAGCTAAGAGCACTAAAATCTCATGAACATTTTGAATATGTGTATTCAAAAATATTAAATAAATGAACACTAAAGAGGTAGAGGATGTAAAGCTTTGCTCCAGCAGAGTGCTTCTGATTCTTCCTCGTTTCACAAGGCCGTCACAAGCACACAGATTTTCATGTACTTTACATTTCCATTACACACACACACATACTGACTCAAGACATACTTGTTAACATTTACACACTCTTTAATTAATAATCCCACATTACTTGCAGGACTTTCCTTCCGTACACTTTCTTAAAGTCATTCATTTACTCATTCTCTTGATCTATCTTGCTCTTTGTTTCAGTGTTTGATATGTGATGGACTTCAGCCACATGTTTTCCCAGAAGACATTCTCCATGAAGTGTGTGTGTGTGTGTGTGTGTGTGTGTGTACCTGTTTTTATATTCCGGTGGGGACTTAAACCTGAATACACACAGACTCATGGGGACTTGTGTCACGGTGGGGACCTAAATTGAGGTCCCCACGAGTAAACAAGCTCATAAATCATGCACAATGAACTTTTTTGAAAATGTAAAAATGCAGAAAGTT
The DNA here is from genome assembly GCA_021397915.2 of Tor tambroides. Taxonomy (NCBI): domain Eukaryota; kingdom Metazoa; phylum Chordata; class Actinopteri; order Cypriniformes; family Cyprinidae; genus Tor; species Tor tambroides. The sequence goes on along the minus strand of JAFVLL020008083.1, from coordinate 18,923 downwards.
TCCTGCGGGGCAAAGGTTTAGGTGTAGGGTTGGTGTAGGGCAATAGAAAATACGGTCTGTACAGCAGAAAAACCATTACGCCTATGGAGAGTCCCCACAAGGATAGCAAACCAGACATGCGTGTGTGTGTGTGTGTGTTTGTGTTGAACTTTTACAGCTGTTGTTTCATGTCAATGTTGTAAGACCCCATTGAATGGCACACACACACACATACACACACACACACACACACACACACACACACACACACTCACTCCTGGATAAACATATCATCTTGTCACTCTTTTTTTGATGTGATGCAGGTCAGTGATTGACAACCTCAGGGGATGAAAAGGCAACGTCACTCACATACTCGAGCAGAGGAAAGATCAGCATGTCACATACTCTCTAACATACAGGCACTCAGAGACACACATAGCTGTCCATACATGCTTTCATACACAGGAGGCATTGCATACTATATGCCAGAATGCTATTTAAAGCCTCTCATCAGCTTTTCTTTATTTGTCAATTAAAAAGCGTAAATGCATGCCAATCTACACAGTAAAATAATTGTAATTTTAAAAGAAAAAAATAATGTTTTCTTGTCTAATATGTGACCCTGGGCCACAAAACCAGTCTTATGTCGCTAGGGTACATTTGTAGCAATATCTAAAAATACATTACATGGGTCAAAATGATCGATTTTTCTTGTATGCCAAAAATCATTAGGATATTAAGTAAAGATCATTTTCCATGAAGATATTTTGTAAATTTCCTACTGTAAATATATCAAAATGTAATTTTTGATTAGTAATATGCATTGCTAAGAACTTCATTTGGACAACTTTAAAGGCGATTTTCTCTGTATTTTGATTTTTTTGCACCCTCAGATTCCAGATTTTCAAATAGTTGTGTCTCGGTCAAATATTATCCTATCCTAACAAACCATACATTGATGGAAAGCTTATTAATTCAGCTTTCAGATGATGTATAAATCTCAATTTCAAAAAACTGACACTTATGACTGGTTTTGTGGTCCAGGGTCACATCTGGTGATTTTTTTTTTTCAGTTTTCATTTTTGTATTATATATATATATAAGATTTTTTTTGTCATGTGATCCTTCAGAAATCATTTAATATGCTGATTTTCTGCTCAAGAAGCATTTCTTATTATTGTCAATGTTGAAAACAGTTGTGCTGCTTCATTTTTATTTTATTTTTTTTAATAAAATAAATATTTTTTTAAAGTTCAAAAGAACAGCATTTATTTTGAATAGAAATCTTAATATTACAAATGTCTTTGCTGTCACTTTTGATTGATTTAATGCATTTTTTCTGACATTAATTTTTTAAAGAAATACTACTCCAAACTTAATACCTTATTTAAGTTTAACATCATTTTACTAAAGTTAATTTAATTTCAAAAATGTTTCTAGTAGATTCTAGCAGTTCAGATTGGTTGGTGTATTAACATTAAATCAGTTAATAAAACTCTAAAACATACAGACATCATTCACACAGTCTGCAGACGCTTTCCCCATGCCGAACTGTACTCACACTCACACTGAGCTAATGTATGCTGACCCAGACAGACAGATAAAACATAAAACATGTCACAGAGCAGACAGTGGGAGAGGGGGAAGAGAGCGAGTGAGATCTCCCAGAGGCATTGTTAAATTGATCAGTGTACGGATGACAGGATACGTGATGAAATGAGAGAGATGGATGGATCTGTGGTCTCATCTCATTACGGCTCTTAGTGCAGGAAATGGCTTTCTACCTGCAGCACTGTAGCTGTCATGTCCAAACTAGTGCTGTTAACATTAAGCAGTTAGCGTGGTGATGAGAGGAATTTTTAACAGTATGCACACTTTTCTACTCCATCGGTTATTGAAGCACCACCATTGATTATAAACTGAGAAATGTATAAAGGTGCAAATAAGTTATACCATATATAGTTATACAATATCATTTATTTTAACTGTACTACACAGTAAGTGGTATAATGAAATCTCAATGTTCTGCTTTTGCTGCAAAAAAAAACGGCTAGCATGACCTGTCACCAGCATAATTTGTGTTTTAGGTGCGAAATGTTGCATTGCCAAATGTTGGTGTACATGATGCTCATCTGATTTCTGCCTTCTCCTCTCTCTCTTTCTGATTGAGTCTCTTTGTGTTCTGGTTGGAACAACTTGTTCTGGAGGGACTAAATATAGCTGTGCACAGTGAGGAGCAGAGGTGGCGGGGGCAACCTTTTTACAATTAGAGCCAAGACTAGAAAATTGGCAACAAGGAAAAGGAACATTGGTCAATTTTCAGGTCATCAATAATAATTTTGTTTACTTCCCCTTTGTCAAAACATGTCATTTTTTAGTACATCAATAACAACGTAATATAGAAAAAAAATCACATACTGTTGATATTTGATTTAGCTGATATTTCACCTGTTGGTTTATGCTGTCACGGTCATGTTTGGTTTTTTCGGGGGCAACAATTAACACAAGGGTTTGAGTTTAGAAGACGGTACAGTCCATACACATATAAAACCTCCTCCGTTAGTCTACATTAGAAGATAGTTTTATATAGAATGGGTGTGGTAAATGTTGTATAATGTCTCTACTAGTGATATATCAGGCAAGCTGATTAATTTATTTGGCAATTTTGAGATTATCAGCACCTGTTTAGTGGCCAGTTAACAGATCATAAATCTACTAGCATCATCAGTAGGTGCTACATGTCTTCTGTTTGTATTATTTTTAGTGAATTAGGAATAAATACCATGTAAACAAAATGTTAATCTAATAATTTAGTGTATGTCTCATTTGCCATCAGTCAATTAATCAACATTTGTTTTGTGTCTGGTAAAGTGTCTGATTGGTTCAGGACTGCCCTTATAATTAGTGTACTGTAACATATTATTATTCCAGTGTATATTTATTCATACGCTGGTGCTTTTATGTAAAGCAGTATATGTACCAGTAGTGCATTAAAGGTATACACTGGATCATTTTATGTGTTCCCTTAGAAATTAAAACCAAAACGCTATCAGACCCATTAAAGCTGTACATTTAGACTTTTTTGAATGTTCAGTGTTCCCTCTAAATTAGTTGCTGTCTCCGCTGTGCGTGTTTATCCAAATGACTCTGACTTTTTACAAAGAACACAATAATGGATGAAAATGAAAGGATACTAGGCAGAGGGAGAGACAAGCTCATCTTTGCTTTTATGAATAAAGGCCATCAATTTGTTATTCTGCAGTGATTGTTTTTTATGCCGGGGGCCACGTTTGTGGACCAAGAAGTGACGCACACTGGATTGATTAAGTGACTTGAACATGCATACACTCTTAAGAAAAATGGTTCTAAACAGTACCAGAAAAGGGTTCTTCGGCTTGTAACAATAGCAGAACCCTTTTTAGTGCTAAATAGAACCTTTTTTATAGGGTTCCAAATAGAACCATGCTTTGAAAATGCTATATAGGACCTTAATGGTGTTATAAATAACCTTTTTAATGATAGTTTTTCATTAATATTAGTATAGTAATATAATTAATATTAGTGTTATTTATATATTATTTATTTATTTATTTATTTATTTTTACCCCTCTATCTGCCTGGTCTTATACTGTAATATCTTGAAGTGTCTAATAGGGTTTTACATAAAATCATCAACAACAACAAGTGTCAATTAGGTACTTTTATTTTTTTAATGACATGAAATTATAACAAAAATGACAGTGTTCTAACAACAGTTATTAGCAGAATACATTAATGAATGACAATGGACACTGAACATACAAGCTTAAAGAAGTAAAACAAAATATAACATAAAATAGTGCACTGAAGACCAAGCTCCAGTGAAATATCTTCACAATAATTATCTGTATTTTGTTGTGACTGAATGGTAGTTTCTCTCTGCAGATGATGAGGTTGTAGGATGTGACAGCAACTGAAATGTACAATTCAGTTTAGATATGTGTCTCCTTTCATTTGTTTATGTGAAAACAGTTGTTTATGAAGGCCAAAAGTAGTATGTGAGCACTTCACAATGTTAAAAGGAAGAAAGTCATGGGATAGCTGGGTATGTTTATGCATAAACCCTAGTAATAAAAAAAAATCTAACAAAATGGACCATAAATTCAATATCTTTGTTACTTACTTAGTGAAGAAGAGGAGAGAAGTATCCTTAACTGAATAGAGCTGGTCACACTTACATGTTTTGTAAAAAAAAGAGAAAAGACAGAAAAAACCATTAGCATTTGAAAGTTATAATTGATAGAGATTTTAAGACTGAAATGATTTATCTGTTGAGTGTGTTGAGAGTCTGTGTAGCTGGATCACTGAGCTCCAGAAAATCAGTAATGAGGCATCTTGTAGCCTCGGTTAGGGTTTTACAGCAACAACAACAAATTAAGTATGTTTTTATTGACATGCAAAATTGTCAGTGCTCTTAACAACAGTTATTAGCTGAATACATTAATGAATGACAATTGACATTGAACATGAATAAATACATAAAGAATTTAAACAAAATAAGGACAAAAAATAGACCAAGTTTCAGTGAAACAATCACAATCCTCTATGATGCCTTTAAGTCCATCATTTTGGTGTGATTAAGTGGCGATTTTTCTCTGCAGATGATGAGGTTGTAGAATGTGCTACATCTGTGGAGAGGAGAGATGTTTCCACAGCTTAACAGAGCTGACACTTATATGTGACCATGCCAAAAGATAAGAACATGTTTGATTGGAAACCAGTTACAATTATAAAGTTAAATTTGTATTTAAATTTAAGATTGAAATCGTTTACCTGTTGAGAGTGTGTTGAGAGTCTGTGTAGTTGGATCACTGAAAAAGTGATCCAGAAAGTCGGTTACGAGGTGCTTTGACAGTTACAGATTTGAAAAACAAAAGGGCGGGAATAAAGAACCCTAAACTCTAACACAAAGAACCGTTTCAGCATAAAAGGGTTCTTCAGAATGATATGGTTCTAAATAAAACCATTACTGCATGTAAAGAACCTTTAAAGAACCATCTTTTTTTAGAGTGTATTTTGTCTTATGCATGTATGTGGGTGTTAAACCTGCATGTGACTTAAGTGTGACCTTGTTCACCTCTCATAAACGCATTTACATTTCCACGGCAATATGGTCTTATTATATATCATCATGACATTAAGGCGATTTAACCCTGTACAACTCAATGCCATGATGCATATGCAAATAGTTATTCTGATAAGAACAGCTGCAATAGAACATAACTATTGATTTTCCTGCAGTTGCACAAATCACTGAACAGTGTGCAGTAACAAGACCTCTCATCCAGAGTTTCAGTTCGCCTTATTCTTAGACTGCAGGTTTATTCATGGCAGACATCAAAATGTAGCTGCCTCAATGCATGTTTGTACTAGAAAAAAATCTTCATTTTTTAGCATTATTCTTAAAACCGAATCTCCCCTGATCAGGTTTCTCATCGTTAATCAAAACTAAAACCATAAAAAAATTTAAATAAAACAAAATAGATAAAATATGTTAATACATCTCTAATACAAAAACAACTTTAACGTAAATTAAAATATGAAAACACAAAATAAAAATAAAAATCTTATCCAAAATGTTATCAATAACTAAAATAGTATATCAGTTATACTAAATTAACACTACCACTCATTTGTATTAGAATATTCAACATCTAATTTGTCTTTTTCAGAATGTTGATGCTGCAGCAACATGGAATTCTGGGAAACAGAAGGCTGGTGCTCTCCCGTGCACCTGAATGCAGAGCAGAAACAGAGAGTAAGGTGTGTGCACAAAGCTCAACAATCTTCGCAAGCATTTTCGAAAAACATCTGCAGTGATTGGCTGCTGCAGCCAACGGGAACATGTGCCAAACGAGAAGAGCAACAACTGCCTGTGCTCTCCGGACTATCAACAGACAAGTACAATAACCAATCAGAGAGGAGAATGAAGACAGTGGAGCCAATGACAATGACCTTTGACCTTCAACAGAAGCTTCAACAGTTTGTGTCCAGTATTCACAAAACAATTCACAATTGTTGAACATATTATGTGAACACAAAAAGTGCCTCTTGTTTTTGATTGTCGCTTTCTGAATATAGACTTTCAATTGTTCAGGCACTGATTGACGTGCTTGTTCTTTAATTTTATGTAAAAGCAGACTGGAAAAGAGGGTTTTTGAAAGCGTTGCGGCAAGATGTCAACAATGCTGATGGTACTGCTTCTTGAGAAAATGATGAAGATGAAGCAATTATGACTCTCACATTGTGTTCATCATGGTGTTTAGCTAACCTAGCATCACACATGTGTTGACTGACTAGTTCATCGTCCTCCCTGTTCCTTTCTCCACCCCCGACGCCCCATGCGTGACATGTTCTAGCCATGCATTAGTACTTAAGTGCCTGTCTCTTTTCTGTCTCTCTTCCTTCTGCTCTCTTCACAGTAGCGTCCTGAAAGGAACCAGTAACAGACGTTTGGCTCAGTGACACTAAGCATCTATTTTTACTCTATGGGTGGGGTGCTTCTGTGATGGTGTCCTGCGGTAGCTTACCTCCACTGGCACGCAAGGATGCTAGCTGACCCAATCCACACTGGACTATACCAATGATAGTCCAGAATGGGGGAGTGTAAAGGATATAATTTGGGAATCATCCCCACACACTGTATCACAGTCACACCCATTGCTGGCCAACAGTGGTAAAATAAAAGCAGGAGTGTTAAAAACATGATTCTCTCGTGTATTTATTTTCTTTTACTTTATATTATGATGAGTATGTCTTTTAAAGATTTTCTTCTGAATGAATTTAACGGGATAGTTGACCCATTATTAACTCACCTTCATGTCGTTCCAAACCTGTATGACTTACTTTCTTCTGCGCAAAAGATGATATTGTGAAGAATATTGGTAACCAGTTGCTGGTAGCCATTGGTAGTATCGAAAAAAATACTATAGAAGTCAATGGCTACCGGCAACTGGTTGGTTTCCCACATTCTTCAAAGTATCTTCTTTTGCATTCAGCAGAAGAAAGAAACTCATACAGGTTTGGAACAACTTGAGGGAGCGAACTATTTCTTTAAGAAATGACATATTTTGCTTGATATGAATGTTTATGATTTTAAGTGCCTGATGGTTTGCACTAGTGTGTGCATATATAGTATGTTTGTTCCTGACTCTTTGCTAAACTGTTTCAGGATGTTCCAAACTGACGTGTGATTGCTTGGATACAAATGTAACAAGTAGTGTTTATTGAACCCAGACTGAGCTGGTCGAACACACAGAACAACCTGTAATACAAATACACTATGATCATAACCAGTTGCTCCTTTTATCAGAAGGGGAATCCCACATAATGATCATTCAAATCCTGAAGGATAATACATTTCAACGATCAGACTGCAGGTTAATCACATCAAGCTGAAGAGTATTACTGAATAATACTTGTTTATCCCAAATACATTCAGAACACACATGTTTCCAATATCACTGAAGTCTTTGAGAGGTTGGAGTTACAAGGCAAAATGTGTTGACCTTTATTAAAGGGATAGTTCATCCAAAAAGGAAGATATTTTGAAGACGTTGAGATCCAAACATTATCAGCTTTCATTGTATGAACAAAACATGATGTGTGTATTAGGTTACATTTAGCCTGATCCTGGGGTTGGTTTACCCTCCGCCAACGTTGGAAAATTACGTTATTTCTCAGAATTTCAATTTTATTTCTTGCAATTGCAATTTACTTTATTATTTAATTTTATCTCACAGTTGCCTATTTTATTTTATTTTCTCTGAGGTGGAGCCAGCTTCCATAATAGCTATGTGTGTCCTGTTCTCTGTATAGACAGATAGGCTGGTAACAGTATCTCAGCCTATACATCTATGAATAGCAAGCTATCTAGCTTTACTTTGAGCTGATAGATACAGTATACAGAGTCTTAAGGGTCATTCCACAAATTTTTCATGCACGTTTCACCAGCACAAAAGAGATATTTATGTGGAAGGTCTGGTTTCAACTTGTTGTGCGCACACACTGACATCGGTAGAAGGCTGGGCGTCTAGGTTTGGAAGTGAGGGCACGTATTCACGGGTGGCCTATTACCACAGGAGTACTTGTATTATTCAGAACACACAGTGGCCCCGGGACAAGGTGAGTTAAACCTCAAACTCTGTGCACTGAGAAACACTTGCTATGCAGCAGCATTTTATATTCTTGCGCACATCAGCAGCACATGTAGGAAAAACCTGATGGCTTTTGCTCTGATGACACAAACACTCTCACCTACAGGACAAACAGAAGTGAAGGTGTGCTCCACCCGTGACCTGCTTGTAATCCACACAAGTCTATAGCTTCACCGTCTGGTCCCCAGGGTCTGTGGCTCAGCACACGGCTGAAAGCTGCAGGAAAGAAATGCGTGAGTCTTTTGAACTTTTGACATGAAAAGAAGTGACAAACTTGATGATAATAAGCTGAATGTATCAGCAGCTGGCAGTCACAGCCATGTATCTGGCAGCAGCAGATATGTGTGTGTGCACGTGTGCGTGCTTTAGGGCTCCTTTAACTCTGATAAACAGGGTTTCTGCGATTCTTAAAAAGTCTTAATTCACCCTTCCAAAAATTAAGGCCTTAAAAGGTCTTAAATCTGAGAGAAACTCAAAAATCATGGCATTAAATATTGCAAGCACTGCAAAAAAAATAATAAATTGTATCTTCCTAAGTATTTTGGTTTTCCAGTACAAACATCTCAACAAATTGCAAATTGAACATACAAAGGTTTATTCTCTGAAAAACTGAACCAAACTGTTTATGCTTAGTTTATGCTTAAAACATCAAAAAACCTAATCTGTAAATATATCTTGATTTAAGAATCTTTAGACATTTGCACTGAAAAACGAGACAAAATAATCAGAAGGTACAGTAAAAGTTATTTCCACATTCTAGTGGTTGTGAGCAGAGCTATTCGAGCCATAAGCTTTTATTGAATCAGTTAGAGATAATATTGACATATTGTATTCCATTCAGTTTATTCCTTAAATTTATTTAATTTATTCCTGATGCAAAATGGAATTTTCAGAATCATTGCTCCAGTCTTCAATGTCATCCTACAGAATACCTTTTAATATTCTGATATTAATTAATATTATCAATGTTGAAAACAGATGTGCTTAATTTTTTTTTCATAAAGAAACATTCTATTTAGAAAATAATTCTAAAACAAAGTTTCAAATAACAGTACTATTAACAGTACTTATGTCGTACATCACAAAACGTTCAGAATATATATATATATATTATTTTAACTGTAGGCACAGATATGCTAATCACTTTGTGTAGTCTTGCACCAATAATATCAAGAAAAGCTGTTTTATTTCAAATTATTACTTGTCCAAAACCAGTATTGTTCTGCCTCAAGGTGAAAGTTACTTTCACCTTATAATTTTATACGGCTGCTAACAGCCAGCATACACTCTTACAGCTGAGCGATACAGCAGGAAGTCTTCCTGCTTTATTACTTCCCTTTTGGCTCAGCAAGGCAGGAAGTCCAGTGAATATGTGCACATGAGAGAGAGAGAGTGTCTTGGTTATCACAAGCTAATTCTGTACATGTTCTTTCTCACAGTCCTCTCCTGTCCTCACAGATTGAAATGTGGCACAGTTGTAGTCAGCAATGAGTTTAATCCACAAGCCTCATTGATCGCTCAGTCGTTTGAGTGGAAGGTCCAACCAAAGTTCAGCAGACGCAGGTCGATGGGGAACAGTAGTTTTGCTGTGTGTACTTATCGCCCACAGCATGGAGGGTAATTATGTTTTAATGCATTTTAATACCCTGTCATTATCGCTAAACAAAAACAGCTTTCTTTCGAACCCTTTCCTCTTGCCAGTTTCTTTCACTCCATGTATCTCTATTTCCCATTCGCCCAAGAAATGTGGCCATATTTAGCATGTTTATGTGCTAGTTAATCTGGCCTAGACAGAGTGACTGAGTCAAACTGAGGTTTCTTTGAAGCTCAGATGAGATTTGGAGGTTCTATCTGAATGCTTGAGACTGAAGCTAAGTTGGCTTCACATCCGAACAAAAAGGCTCCCTGTACCCGAGCAGCACCCTAAGACTAGCTGTACAGAGTGTGAATAGCAGAGCGGTGAGAGAGTGGGGAGGGGTCACGTCACTGCAGGGCCTCTATATTTTATTTTCCCCAAGAGCTGCCCGAGAACCCATAGACACATGCTACAGAATTCCCCCGCAGCCCGAGGGAGGGACGGAAACGAGGAGACTTGGGTGAGAAAACGACAGAATGCAACGTGTTCATGCAGACACAGACATTTTCAGGATTTTTGTCTTTTGGTCCACCTTTAGGCTACTTATTAAACTAAACTGCAAATGGGAAATTGTTAAAAAATATTAACATTTTACAGCTTTTACATGAGAAAATCTTCAGATTCCCACTTCAAACTTCTTGGAAGTGGAATGTTCCATTTTCAAAGCATTTCTAGGGGGAAGTGTGGTAATCCATTGTACAATGCATGTAGTCATGATTGACAGAAAGCGTCTGTTTTTTTTTTTTGTTGTTTTTTTCTGTGTCCTGCAGGCCTCATGCTGGGTCAGTGTGGATGGGGCGTAGACAAGGGGATTTTTTGCATAGGCCTGTCTAATGGGAAAAGGTTAGGGGTCATTCTTACAAATGAGGTGGTTATGGCTTTGATATTACGCCATTGTAGAAGCAAGACTCTAACTGTCATTAATGATTATGATGTTTTTGATCAGAAATTTTTTGCTCAGCATGGTGATTCATTCAAGTGAATCATACGCTTGCAAAAATATGAATAAAGTGATTTTAGAATTTTGTGGTTTTTAATACACTCTGTTAGAGTAGTCCTGCTAGGCTTTTTGCAAAACAGTTCAGAGTAATAATTATGTGCGCACACATTGCAAGCTTGCGCAAATACACATGCCTTTTCAGGTAGTTTCTTTTGGCAATTCAGTCCTAATTAAACAACAAAATAACTCCGCAATAAACTCGAAGAACCCTGTGAGATCATTCTGAAAGAGCACACACTCCATCTGGTGGTCGTCTGTGGAAAACGCACTGTGAAAATACTGGACAGACCTTCCTAACATACAGTATTGTTGACATAACCGCGTTAAAATGGTTAAAAAGTAAAATTATTTCGTTTTGTTCGGCTTTGCCGTTTCTTGACTCCGTTAAAGTGCTTATCTTAATAGCCTGTATTGGTGAAAATATTAAACTCAGTTTAAAAAAAAAAAAAAAAAAAAAAAATAGCCTAACTAAAAATATGAAAATCATTATTTGTCTTTTATCTCAGTATTACAGTTAAGTGAATGGGGTAGTGAATTTTAAATAATTCCACTTTGTATAAGCGGATGTTCCGATTTGTTTTATTCATTTCCTTTTCTTTAATCCAAATGTTTCAACAAAACATGTTCACTCGGCAATTTAGCCTATTTACCCATGTTCTTAATTTCTCTTTAAACAAAAAAGACCAGTCTCAATTCAATGACATCAAACCGCAGGAAGTGACATTATTTTGGTGGGAAAACAACAGCCCACACGAAAGTACGTTTTAGTAATAAATTCTGATTGATTCTGTTTTGAGTTTCATATCATCAGTTAAAACAATTGTTAAGGCTCTTATTTCTCTCCTGTTCATTTTTTTTGGCACTGTGTAAATAGTCAAATTATAATAAATAATGTTTACGTCCCTGATTTTAACCAGAGCTTATTTATTATAAAGTATGGTACTCACTTTCATATAAATACTTGTCAGTGACATTTCCAGCAAACTGAATTCAGATCCATGGACTTTTGAGACTGAACTATATCGAGAAACACAATAATAGTAATAATAATAATCGGCAAGAAAACAGTGTTGACGTATGAATCCATCTCCACATCAGTAAACTATTTAATTCAGATTGATATAAAACAGCTTAATAAATTGCTATGCTTGGGGAAAATGGTTAATATCATCCACAATCATGACTATCAGAGTGAAGTAAAGAGCAAACAATGAAACTCAGAACTCACAAATTTAATGCAAATTAATGTGAGGACAGATCTGGCGCCATCTACCTACAGAAGAGAAAAACACCTCACATTGCAGTCTGTCGTTGTTTATGACGGCTACCATTGGAGTGCACACAATAGAAAACTTGAAGAGGCAGATCTCAACCTGAGGTCATTTTGACAAGCAAGGTGGTATTGGGTATCAATGTTCACTCATAAAATGGATCAATATCCTCTGCTGTAGGTGTGGTATGATTCCCAGGATCCGGCTGTGACTCAGAGGAATAGACAGTTGTTTGATGTCGAGTATGTTCTTCTGTAAATGACAGCTTAGATTGTGTGGTGAAGTCTATAGCAGCTGTTGGCATGAGCTCAGGGACACGTAAATCCACTGCACTTTCACCAATTTCATTTTGTAGCTCTTTAAAACTTCCCTCCATCACTGATGTTGAATTAGTGCTGTTGTGATCACGTTCGAGATCCACTTCTTCCTTCGCCATGGTGTCAGCAGAATGTGGTTTGACGTCAGTGAAGGAGGCGCTACCTGCTATATCTGAAAACCAAACTGGTTTATAATTGTTTAGGCCTGATTTGGTTGAGGTTTTATCAAACGTATTAATGTACCTTCCGACTACAAAGCTGCTTGTGGGTCTTAAAGCCTGGGACACACCGACGGCACTAAGGTTGATATCTGCTTCTGAGTTTTGAGACGTTTCGTTCCTCCAGTCTGAAGCTGCATTAGCTTGTAGGATGTTAGCTTTGCCAGAAGGTTTCATAGCAGATCGGTGTATAAGTGACTGGAAAGTGAGCTTTGCAGAGCTATTTGTTTTGTGACTATTAATGTTAGCAGATCTATATATTGCAGATTGAGAAGTTGGGATGGCATAGACGCTCTGGTGGTTTGAATTTTCTTCAGAACTTTTTCTTTGAGTAACTTCAACTTGCCTACCAATCACAATGCTGCTGGTCGGTCTCGATCTTATGGGACTATAATTTTCAGTAATATTTGACTGTGGTATTCCAGCAGTGTTTCTGTCTTTAATTTCCTTTGTTGGATTTAACACACCTTCATGTTCCTTCAAGCTATACCGGCGAAGTGGCTGGATAACAGCATTGTGTATTTGAGGATCCCCAGTCACTTTGTTCATAAGAGAAGACTTATGAACTGGAAGAATAAGCTCTGATGTGGGACTCTTGTGACTGTTGCTAGATTTTATGGATGTTCTATATAAATTGGATCCAACAAACCTGCCGTTTGGGAACCTTACAGCTGAGAATTCATCTTGGTTAGATTCAGTGTGCTGTGCTGAAGCAAGCCTACTTGAAGTCCACCTCTGAGATGTTTTTGACTGAACTTTGTCAACAGCGCCATTATTTGCAGTATTTGTGCCACTGAGAGATGTTTTCATTGCTACAGCTTGACCTCTAAGAACATGGTGCTTTAGAGCATCAGACATCGGGTTACTTGCACCTTCAGTAGAAGAGATGGTTTCACGTTGAGGTCCATTATCAAAAGAATCTGTCTGATCCCAATAAGGTTGTTTTTCTCGGCTTGATTCAATGTCCTTGAACTGGAAAAGCGTTTTTTCGTAGTTCTCATGTATCAAGGGTTTTTGAGCGAGTGCACTTTGGACGGTATGTGGACGAGCAGGGGCATATTGCACATTAGATGAAGACTTTAAGAGGGGCTTTTGGCCAGAGTGCATTTCTGATTTTTGTAGAGATGTCTGCAATGTAGGGACAAATGTGAAACCTTTAAAAGCATATGGCTTTTCAGAAGTTAGATAATACAGTCTGTTTCGGCTGCTAGACGTACCTGAATTTTTAGATGTGCCCTGAGTGCCAGACACAGACGGACTAACGCTGTGGATGCTCTTCATTGTGTTACCTGGCACAAGACTTGGTGCAGGATAATGTTTAATGGATAATGATTGTACGGTACTTTGGCCGAAGGAATTCAGATGTGTCCTATTTTGGGTGTTACGCTGACCTGGTTTCCTTAATGAATGATTTGTGGGGTCTGGTAGATGAATATGTTTATCACGTTCTGAAAATAACATGGTGTTCTTTGCAAACTGCATTTGTGGGGTCAAGTCTGTGTTTTGTTTTGACCGTTCGAGTAGCGCAGACATCTGGATGCCACTGTTTTTATCTGATAGGAAGTAAGAGCGGGCATTATTGATCACTGAAGGCCTGATGGCAGATATACCTGTAGCCAAATTATCATGCTTCTTTTGATTGTGAAAGGTTTGAATGGGCAAAACATTCTGACTACTTTGTCCCCTATTTTGGTAACTACTTTGTGTCAACTGAATGTTCCTGTAAGTGTTGCTGCTCGTGGCTGATTTTGTATTTCCATATTCAAAACTGCTTTGCAGATTTGCCTTTGGACTGGCAACCCTTTCAGACAGCTTGACGTGATCATGCTGAGAAGAAAACATCTGAGATTTTTTTAGTGGAAGGATGCGACGACCTCCATTTGAATTTGATCTCTTAAGCGCAGGAGATACCGGTGTTGGGATTGTTGGAGGTTTGAAGACCTTGGAAAGAGCTGCGTCCCTCATATTCTCATGGGAAATTTGAGGAATGATTCCAGTCCCAGCAGAAAAAGCTTGTGGCAATGGTTGGCTCTTTTGTTGATTTGCTGTTACAATTAAGGGAGATGTATTTGCCGGTACGACTCTCCTTGACACGTTTTGATTCTGGCCCTTGTTTTGAAGAAAATGATCTAGCAGCATGTTTCCATCACTTTTGTGCCTGATATTATGGTGCACAGTTGAGCTTCTAGACATATAATCAGTTGGAATATTTTCCCTCAAATAAGGTTCACTGAGTCCTAATGGTCGTGAACTGTCTGAGTGCATTTCTGATTTAGAAATATGCTGAGATCCAAATGAGCCTGAGCTATGCACATTTGCTGCATGCATTCCACCATTTTTCCTCACCAGCCTTGGGCCCAGATTAATAGAGCTCATTTGGCTCCTTTTGAAGTCTAAGGGATTTTGTTCCTGTTGGACTGTTTGGAAAGCATAGCTTCTTTTGGCATCAATTTCATCATTAAATTTAGCACTTGATAATTCAACAGGATTACTTCTGCTATTGATATTGTACTGGGCTTTATTTGGGACTGAATAGATAACATCTGCAGAAGCTCTTGCGTCAGTGTGGCTGAAGCTTGGATTTTTTGCATTGACATCCTTTCTCTGGTTATATGAGGCAGAGTTGATCCACGGCGGTTGATATTTGCTGTTAAATTGTTCTATGTTCCTTTGAAGACTGCCTCTTACTGGATTTTGAATGGGTGGATTAACAGTTTTGAAACTTTCCAGCCCTTGTATTTTGATCTTTGAATCATCTGTAACATCTCCTAAAGGCATTGGTGATGAACCTACAATACATTTATTTTATAAATGCATGGCAGCAAATTTAAAGCCTGTTTATTTGTACACATTATGCAATATATATGAAAATCACCCAAAGGACAATACAGTTGACTACTTTAGTCACAGCTGTTCTAAATATTTATAGACTAAAAACTACATCTTACCTATTGACACTTCAGGCAAACATCCCACAACAGAAAGAGTCAAACCAACCAAAGCCAGTCTAAAAAAATTAGTCAGTTTTAAAATTACAATAAATTATTGCAAAAACATAATAAAGTGTAGGAATGGTATTGCTAAATTGAAGGCCCGAATGCTTACCTCAGATAGTATTGAAGAGACATGTTTTAAGGACTAATGCACTTGCGCTTACGTGCCACGCAAAGCTTTTTGTCACACCTGGTCCAAATTACCCTATTAATGTGGGCTCACTGAAACGCTAATATTGTTGATCAGCATAATGGTGATCGCTGATGAGGTTCACCTGAATGCGAGCAAAGCTAAGCACACATACACAGTCTCACATTTGTATTGGTTCTAAAAGTATGATGAAAATTTGTGACCCTGCCTTTGCCTATGGAGAGTTTAAAAAAAGACAGTGTGCTAAACTTGTCATAATTATAAAAAAAAATTTATTTGGTACAAACATAGCATTATACAGTCATTTGATATTTTCTTCTTTAAAAAAAAGAAAAAGAAAAAGTAAAATACTTATAAATACATATAAAATTAAGTTGTGATCATGAAAAGACATAGGCTACATAATTAGGACTCTTTCATTTGATACAAATGTAACACTGAAAAACTCCTTATAATTAAACTTAATAGACTGAATAAATACAAGTAATATTTCATAGAAATTTTTCAAAATCATAAGTTACAATAATTTAAAAAGAAGAAACTGGTTGAGTATAGTCTCCATGATTTTGTAACAGAAAAGAAACAGCACCAAAAATATACTGGCCTAAAACAAATAGTCTACAGGC
Organism: Tor tambroides; assembly: GCA_021397915.2. Taxonomy (NCBI): domain Eukaryota; kingdom Metazoa; phylum Chordata; class Actinopteri; order Cypriniformes; family Cyprinidae; genus Tor; species Tor tambroides. The sequence goes on along the minus strand of JAFVLL020008083.1, from coordinate 2,537 downwards.
AGTGTGGTTCATTAAAAAAAAGAAAAAGAAAGACATGTTTTTGTTGCTGTGTTTATAGGTTTCTCTGGAACAACACTACATTTTTGTTATGGTGACAAGTCACACCCAACAACAAACAGTCCTCTTGTGTTTCCCAGGTGCTGACATTCCACAGCTTCGGCACGAAAACATAACTGCCATCCATAACCTCGAGACAGGGCAGTGTCACCCTCAAACTTTGGAGGGGACACATCCACCCAAATGTTCAGTTCAGGAGTAAACCAGTGTTTTTCAATAGATGATTCTTAAATGATTACATCTGCTCCCTTAAATCATGTGTGGTTACATTTTTGGGGTTCAGATTACCGGAGTGACACTCAATAACTTGAAATCTTGGCTTTCACATCATGTAGCAGGACATCAACGCCAGGTCCTTCAAGTCTTCATCAGTCATACAATCTGAAAACACAAATGACACGTTAATTAGTTCTCAGTTAAGGACTCAAATCATGTAGCTATTAAAGCCATTAAAACGCACATGCTAGTAGACGAGATGTGAAATACTCACTTGTCCGTACATCCCCGGTGACTTTCTTGCACAGGCGACTTAAGCATTTCATCAGGCGTCCTTTCCGCGATCTTGGCGGGGGAGAAAGTTCCTCTTTTGGTGGGATGACCGCGTCCCGTTTGGGCTCCTCGGTGTCTTCGTCGTCCTCCGCACATTCCTCCGCGCAGCCCGCGGTTACAAGCCGCTGAAAAATCTCCTCGTCTACCGGCAGGGACTCTTGGATTCTCGCCTCCGCCAGCGGCGTGGAGTGGCGGCACAGCGGACACATTATCCGGGGTTCGGGGCTCTCTGCGGACCGCCAGAGCGTCACCAGGCAGCTCTCGCAAAACGTGTGTTTACAGCACAGCTGTCGAGGACACCGCCGACCGAGGTTGTAAATTCGGTAGCAGACTCCGCACTCTGTTTCTGGAAACATGTTGTCCTGTTGTTTGTTTGTTTGCTTCTCTCTTGTTGCGAGCTCTTGAAGTGGTTGGTAGTAAAGTGCCGGTGGTTCATGTTGAGTCTTATATATCTAGTTGGTGAAGGCGGATCGGATGAAAGTGCGTAGGAGGGAGGTTTCCTTTCGTTCTCGTCCAAACTGTCTTTAGCAACAGGACCAGCATTTTTAAACAAGTGACGTCATCGTTTGTAAACACAGTGATGTCATGCATGACTAAACAGCACCAGAAGTTAAATCATACTGGCCTACGTGTCTTACTGTACTTCTACTTTTTTTTTTAAAGGTTTAAGCATATTATAGATGTAGTAAATGTTTGTATTGAGAAACCAAAGCTGGAATTCCCCATGCACTGATTTTGCCAAGTATTTTAGTTTATGACTGAAAACACCTATATTCCCATCAAAGGGAAAACTGAAACCTGTGCGTGGGTGTCATTGATTTTTACTGATATGTAGAGTTATTACGGTAAATATAGTAAATCAGTGTCAAATGAGGCCCAGTTTACTTGAATTCACCTGTTTTTAAAGGGGTCATGAACTGAGAAAACAAAATTCCCTTGATCTTTTGACATAGCTCATTGTACTATAAGAACTCAAAACTTTCTCGTTAGTCTAAAGACAGCTTTTATTGAGGCCAATCTGCCAAAACGACAGGTTGTGGAGTGTGCCACTTTATGACGTTATAGTGTCGCTAAACACCGCCTTCTCAGAGGAAGATCAATGCCTGCTTCTACATCACTGCCTGTTTAGCCCCGCCCACCGATTCATGCAACATTCCCTAATTGATCCCAACTTTAGGAAAGAATGGATGAAGTTTATTTTTAATAAAGTTTCAGACTGCGTCAATAAGAACTTGGTCTTTTGTTCACTTCATTTTACTGCTGATTCGTTAACAAACAAGGTACAGTTCGACACAGGATTTTCAGAAAGATTGAAACATTATAAGTGGACCTTAGAGAACACTAAATAATTAGTGACCCCTTTAACAATGCAGTAAAAGTAATGAAATATTTAATAAATTCTGAGTAAGCAATGTTTTTTGGGAATTTCATTTTGTGTTTTAAGATTTATGTTGACATTAAAACTTGTCAAACTTGACAGCCTGTGAAAATATTACATATTTTACAATTACCCTTTTTCTAGCTTACCGGAATCCATGCCTTTTTGAAACACTGAGTGCCCCGGTTTTTCTACTGTAAGTTTGGAGGAAACAACTGTTTTATAAAAATAAACAGTGATTACAGCAAGGGAAATACAATCCACCCGAGCTGTGCTGCACCTTATTAGCCTAATCCAAACAAAACCACTCTACCCCACACTGTGAGATTTCCCAGAATGCACTTGCCTCCTGTTTTCTCCCTCCCCGTCATTCCCTTACTTGGTCTTGGGTGTGCCACGCTGATTCTAAACTGGCTGTAGCCGGTTGTCCTTTTCTCAGAGTGCTTCCCGTATTCTTTAGTATTGACGAAGAGTTTTATTTATCAGAATGTGAATTGTTCAAGTATAATCGATGTGAATCTTGCCATTAATATATCTATTTAATCTTCCATTA
>JAFVLL020008081.1:0-41220 GCA_021397915.2 Tor tambroides | reverse complement strand
CTCAAAATCTACCTAAATACGTGTATCACTCCAGACTCCTTTGTGAATGTCATATCGTTATAGTGCTTAGCGTTTTAACCGTATTTGTGTGCATACATTAAGTATTTTTTAACTGATCAGCGGCGCGCTTGTGAGATTAACTTTATTTGGCGCCGTTTGTAGCGCGAGATTCGTTCGGTAGCGCGGTCGCATGGCTTGGTTCATTGATCCGTGCCGATGACAGGTCAGCACGGTGCAAGCTCTGTAACACCGCACTGTTTCATCCCACTTTCAGCGCATTTGACTTCCTATATGTACGGCTGAACACTGGTTCTCTCGCTCTCAGTTATGTTGCTTCTACCGGCTGTCTATTGCTGTAGATATGCAATGCAGAGAGACGTATAAGTGACGCCCTCTTCTGGAGACGGGGTGGGAATATGCAGCTCATTTGCATTTAAAGCGATACACTCCAGAACAGCTCTTTTTTAGCAGAACAAAGATCCAGGGGGCGGGGTTGGATCCGCATCTAGGGGGTGGAGATGGGTAGGTTTAGGGGTGGGGATGGGTGGGTTTAGGGATCAGGGGGTGGAGACGGGTAGGTTTAGGTATATGTAAGGTGGGAGGAGTTGGATCTAGATCCAACCATGCCCCCTAGATCTTGTGTTCTGCAGTGAGGACCATCTCCAAAAATGATATTTTTCAGTTGTTATAATAAATGATCTGTTGGGTGTTTTGGGCTCAAACTTCACAGACACATTCTGGGGACACCCAAGACCAATATTATGTCTTGTAAAAAGGGGCATAATTGGTGCCTTTTAATAAAGACTTATTTTTGTTCGCTTCCTTAGAAAATACTATGCTATGACCTCAACACATTTCTACCATAGTGCATGATTTGTAAGCAAATACATTTTAACGTTTACATCACATAACCATCTCCATATGTATGGCTTTTCTGATGTAGGTAGGTTCAAGTTTTGGTTTTACAGTTCAGGGTAGGGTTTAGTGTAGGTGGTTCATTATTTTTAAATAAGAGAGTTTTTAAACTTGAGAGAATTATCCTTTTAGCAGCTCCCACAATACATTTCATTTCCAAACTGCTGCGATACATACAAGAACCAACATAATAAAATGTTGCCAGATTTCACATTCATTTCGGATAAAAATGAACAGGTTAGAGTCACTGCACGTTTGCATGTTTTTTCAATGAGCCCGGGTTGGTATGACCCAGGGGTTGGTATGATACCTATCGTAGAAAGGTATTAAATAGTAGAGATTTTGCTATACACTTTGAATTAATTATTAATTATTAATTAATTAATTTCAGTTGTGAAGTATCGAATACTGTTTTTGAGTCCAAATCCTTACACTGTTTTTAAGTAAGAATGCAATATCAGCACTTTGAGTGTATTAGCACTGTTTGTTGTTTGCTTTGGACTTGGAAACAGTGAACATAAGATGAGACTTAACAACGAATGCTATTTATACTGTGGTGGGCACAGGACTACTTTTTGTTATTTACTCCTGGAGTGACAAAGAAACATGGAAAAATATTCACAATGATGGATAACTTGTTATAAAGGGGTGTTTATTAGGCACAACGTGAAGCAGAATTTAGTCATTTATGCTCGCCGAGCAAAGTAGCAATTGTTAGTATAGAACTAATGTCGAGTTCATTGTTGTCTAGAAGAAACAGCTGAGCTATTAAAAATATCTAATTTGTCATTTTTCTCTCCTGTGTGTTTTATCCTGTGCAGAAACTGTCTTTTAGGAATGTATTTTTCGTTAGCAAGTGTAGTGTGTTATAAACTGAAGAGAAAAAGCACACACACCCCACAGGGAAATGGAGAATTGTGTCAGCTAATGGTGTGTGAAGTATGGGACAGAGGGGACACCATGACCTTCACTGTTCCTCAGCGTATGTAATAAAACTCTGAACAATAGAACCTTCTGGGCTGATTATATAACCACCAAACCGAGCTCTCTAGTCCTCAGCCCTGGTCTATTAGCACCTACAGGTGTCCTCCAGAGAGATACACAGAAAGCGGGACGCAGATATAAACCTGGAAAGATATCCCACTATAATATATATCCCACTATAATTCCTTAAAAGGAATAGTTGAACACCCTCCAAGATGAAGTTGAGTTTGTTTCTTCATCGGTACAGATTTGGAGAAATTTAGCATTATATCACTTGCTCACCAATGCATCATCTGCAGTGAATAAGTTTTATCAAAACAAGAGTTGAAATTGCTGATGAAAATGCATCACAACTATCCACAAGTAATCCACATGACTCCAGCCCATCAATTAATGTCTTTCAAAGTGAAAAGCTACGTTTGTAAGAAACAAATCTGTCATTAAAGCATTTTAACTTTAAACCTCCAGTCTGGCATTTCACATGTCAAGTCTGAATGTCTCTTTTCAATAATTAAAAAGAACAAAACAAAACAAACAAACAAAAAAACAATTGGCTTTTTTGGGGTTCCTTACTGATAAATAAATATGTCTTTCTTATCTCCAGAACTTACATTATTGTTATGACATTATTAGTTATTTTTTCAGACATTCAGTAAGGTTCAGCCATTAATTTGTTTGTCTTTGTAATATAATTATGAAAAGTTGCAAATGTGCCAGTCTGTTAATTAAGCATGTGTGAATTCAAAATATTTATTAAAATCGATTGGCCTGTTAAAAAATATATAATAAATAAATAAAAGAATAATGTTGTAGGCTTATAGAAGAGACTGCTGTCTCCTAAATGGTAATTTAAGCACAGAAATAGCATGATGCCAGATGCGTTCATCCCAATAATCATGCTGTCTTCACTCTCAAACTCTCTTCCCCTTTTGAGTCACACTAGGCCGCCTTATAAGTCTAAGCACTTAGAATATCTAGGCACAGGAACAGCTTCTTCTTCTTCTATACGTATATTGATTATTGATAATAACTGACTATCCGTGAGGATGATATTAATGAGTGTTGAATGGCAGAGTAAGATTATTGACTTAAGTTATTGTGCTCTGTTGTTCATAGGAACATTGTCTCTATTTTAGCTTCTGTCACAGCACCGCTCAGCGCTAATTCTGAGAATTAAATGGAATTAATTGTTGGGTAATTAAAGGACAAGGTTTAATGAGAGTGATTTACTGACACCCTTTCATCTCCTGGAACCCTCGGAGGACTGGTGATCAAGCAGGAATAAGCAGCCAGACAATTTCATGCCACTTTGTATGGAGTCAGATTGATCTCTGAATGAATTAATAGGTCTAGAGTGACAAAATATGAAACATAAATTAAGCAAATACATATGTGTGTTTGCATTTTTTTCTAGTTCACCTATACATATTATATAGGGCCTACATATTTCTCAGGTAAATACATTTTAAAATTTCCAACGTTTTATTCTCTTGCTTGTGTGCCTGTTAGAGGGAAAGGGGAGTGGTGTGTGGCCAAGTATGGTGACCCATACTCGGAATTTGTGCTCTGCATTTAACCCATCCAAGTGCATGCACACAGTAGTGAACATACACCCGGAACAGTGGGCAGCCAATGCTGCGGTTGGGGGTTCGGTGCCTTGCTCAAGGGTCTCACCTCAGTTGTGATATTGAGGGTAGAGAGAGTGCTGGTTATTCACTCCCACCGACAATCCCTGCTGGACCTGAGACTCAAACCGACGACCTTCGGGTTACAAGTCCAACTCTCTATCCATAAGGCCACAACTGCCCTAGAGACAGAAAGACCGTATTTCCAGTAGGCCTACTTCGGTATAGCATTTTCTCCTTTTTTAATTTTACCGTGTTTTTCTCAGTGGGCAGACAGAACAGGTCTGACAGATGGGAGAAACACAGCCTTGATGTTTCTGTCTACATGTAAAGCTTAACTGCACCACTAAAGGACATGTAAAGTAAGGCTGGGAGGTATATAAACAGGTATTTAAGGTACCAATATACTTTCAAACAATATATAAGCAGAAACAATACTGATTATAGTAATCTACTTCCATTTGGCAAATGCATCTAAAAATAGTGGAGGACACAGTAAGTTGTTAAGGGAAAAGTGCACATCCAAGATATACTAAACATAAAATTGCTTTATATTAAGCATTTCAAACTAATACATAAGCATATTAACAGAGTTTGCTCTTTCAGATGTCTCAGTGGGCCAAATAATGATTTTTATTTTCTGAATCATTAAAATATTGGTGTCCAGGACACTGTGAGCCTGGAGACTGCAATGGCTGTTGAGATAATTTGAACATTTAGCCTATTTCATAGAAAATACAGAGATCTTTGCCTATATTGTGTAGCACCTAAAATTACAGACATATATTTTTTGGTTTAAATCGCCCAGCCCTAATGTAAAGGGCTGCTGACATGTTATATATCATAGCTCTCACTGGATTTGGATAGTATTGTGTTTATTAACTAATCATTGCTGTATTTTTACATAATTTCTGGCAGTCATTTGTGCCATTATTGTATGCTGTAGAGGAACCTGACCAGCATGCAGCATAAAGCAGTTCATTTCGCTAGAGTCAGGAATTCATAAACAGCTACTTTACACAGTGTGTAGAATATGTAGAGCTTGCAGATTCTTGTGAATGAATCATAGTGGCCTCCAGATATTTAACATATCAGAGCAACAGCAGAAACTGGTAAAGAAGTCCCTGCAAACATGTCCTTGCAGGGCCCATGCTGGCTTTTTGCACAGTGGGCTAGGGCCAGCCCACACCAACTAAACAGGCCCAGTGCGGGCTTGCCCAAGCGAGGCCCACAGCTTTGGGCTCACTGCAGGATCTCTGTGAGAAGGTTTTCTTCCTTACCAATAGGGGTGCTAGGGTGTTTTAGGTTTCCTTAAGTAAAGCCATGTGGTAGAGGGAGTTAGCAAAGAATGTAGGTTTTTTTTGTATTATTATTATTTTTATTAATTAGTTGCTTATTAGTACTTCACACTCCATTCCAATTGGTGGCAGTAAATGCACCAGAAGTTGGTATGCAATCTGCCATAAAATGTCATTATTAGAAGAAGAAGAAGAAGAAGAAGAAGAAGTAGGGGGTTAGCAATAACAAGCAGCAGTAGCAGCCAGCATGGCTCACCTGCTGAACACATTGTGCTGTGTCCTGGTTGGGAAATGTGTCATTTCAAGCCCAGTCTAAAAGATTTTTTCTTTTTCTTTTTTCTGTTTAAAAGTGTACATTGCTGATGTTTTTTTGCAGAGATGTTACATGTATGTATGGCCTATGTTTGGATTGATGCTAAGAGTTTAAGACAGTGTATTTTTATGTATTTTAGAAGGACTCTTTATTGGTGAGGTTACCACATCATGGTCCAGTTTGAATATGGATTTAAAGTTATTTTTGACGTGAGACCAGTCTGGACTATTTTTGACTGTTCCTGGTTAGGAAGAGTCTGGTGTTTGAGAGCTGTGGCGTGTTTTCATTACAAGAGGTTGGATTATTCATTTGCTATCAGCCAACTTCAGCTCTGGACAGTGTTTGGAAGCTGATGTACTACAGATAAGACTTTTTCACACATCAACTTTCACATGACAAAATCCTACAATCTTACATTGATTTGTTTGCTTTCTTTTTTTCTTGGTACTTTTGTATATTTACATTTTTGGCTATATGTAGCTGTATTAACCTGAATTGAATGTTTTCTATTTTGTATTTAATAAATGATTTGATTTGAAATCCCTTTGACTACTGTACATTTTTGACAATATAGACATTAGATATATGGTGACTGCATCCATTTCAGATATATAATATCTGTTTTTCGCAAAGACGTATGCTATAGTAGCTATAAGTTTGGTCACCTGGACATTAGTGATCCAAAGATTAGACATTGCTTTGATTAATGCATTTTTTCATGCATATTGTTTTGGTTGAATTCAACATGTGATTATAAAATATAACTGCTCTGAATATGTGTTATCCCAAATATATTCACTATCATAGTGAAATGTGAAATGTGGTTCCAAACTAATTATAGCTGAGAAAGTTCTGTTTAAATTATGACTGATGGACTTATTTGGGAGGATGAAAATCCTAGCCCCAAATTACACCTTCAGCATCCTTATATGAGACTGTAATGTCTTTCAGGTCTTTTTAGCGTTCTTTCAGCATCAGCACATTTATTGATGTGTTGAAAATAGTCTTTTATACTGTCAAAAACATGTTGAGAGCTGTAATTTTGAGTGCCTCCATCTCCTCAAGGACACACTTTCTGAATAGTAGATTGAAATTACAGCGCAGAAAAGTTTTCCTCAAAATGAACAAACTGTATTTCTGAAAAAAAGATTAGACTGCCCTGGGATACGTTTATATTATTCTCTTTCTCTCTTTTTAGATGACTTGAGTCATGAAGCCTCTGGATCATTTCTGGGTGCGGCCACCTCACCCTCCTCAACCCATTTGTTTGGTGGCTTCCATATGACAGACAGGAATCCAGCCTCTGTAGTCCAATCAGATCCCACAGGCTCGTCAAAGGGTAGCAGGGAACAACCTGCATTTTCCTCTGTACTCACATTAGTTGCCAGCACAGCCCAAAAGCCTCCTGAACTCTCGTCAAAAGTTGTTGCACGTGACAATGAAACACATCAATGGCCTTCAAATGGATCTTTGGAACGAGTGGAGCCATTTACTCTTCCATCATCTGTGCTGGTCAGCAACCAATCCTCTAACTCAGGTTTGTTCCCAGAATGCAATTTAAGACTTATTTTTAACCTGCTATTTCTATATTTTACAGTTAATTTAGATGTCACTAGGTTTGTACAGACTACCCTGTTGAAAAAACAGGATATGCTGGTTAGGTATGTTTTGAAACATGGCTGGTTATAAGCTGGTTATGAGCTAGTCCTGAGCCGGAGCTAGTAGCTTAGGACCAGCTCATGACCAACTAAGGACCAGCTTAAACCAGCTCAAGTCAGCTACCATGCTTCAAAACATACCTAACCAGCATATACTGTTTTTTTCAACAGGGTAGTCATTCATGGGTCAAACATTCCATAAACTATTCCTTAAAATGAGTAGGCATGCAAACCCTGCTGTCAACATCAAGTTGGCCATCTTTTCCATCGTTACATGAATCATGGGTATTTTCCAATAATCGTGTCCAAACACCCCTTCAAATTGAAATAGGCTCAGCACATTATTTTATCATTTTTGCCTTTGTTAGAACACAATGAAGCACTAGCAACTTCAAAACAGTTTTGCAAACTGTTTTGAAGCTTATGTAACCACTTTTCAGTGTTTTATGAAAAGACAGTTTTAGAACCTTCTGTTTTTCAAAGCTGTTTGAACAGCCACTGGGCACTAAGTCACAAATCACACATTATTGCTTCATCCCAGGAGCTCTTTCAGTGCTGTAGCAGTTTACGTAGAACCCATTCAACAGGCCCTAAGTGTTAACAAAGGAATCCCCAAAAAATGGCATCTACAACTTTGCTACTCTCAACACTTCCCCACCAACAGTGATGTCAATTGCTTCATTGCTAGACCCCACTGATTACAGGAAAGAGAATAAAATGGTATATTTATGCAAAGCTGAACCAAATTCAGTGATATTTACATTTAAGGCATTTGATATATTTATTCAGAATACTTACAGTTAGTGGATCAAATATAGGGAGGTGCTGGTCTGTTTATTTCCTCATGCCAAGATAAGAGTTTTGAACTTGGTTTAAGTAGGAAAAAGGAGCCAGTCGAGAGAGTGTGGGAGTGGAATTTATTTGAGAGTTTGAAGATCAGCAATGCTACCACATGCTTGATGAGCTGCTGAGGATTGATTGAACTAAAATTCCTTATAGCAGAGCCAAAAACAGCTGCTTTACAGCTGCTCTTTACAATGTGAAATGCAATTTGAATCCATTGAACTTATGTAATGTCATTTATTTCTCAGTGAAACATGATAGTCAACCAAAACTTATGTATGGTGAGACTTGATTTTCTTGATTTTTAAAATGTATTTGTTTATTTACTTGCTTATTTACTCAATTACTTATTGTATTGCAACAAATGGAAATCAGGTGGTTGGAGAGTAGGGGTTAAAATATAAAAGGGAATCATAACATGATTAAGTTACATTTCAATAAACATTACATTTAATATTGAACCTAGGGGAGTGGTTGAAAAATGTTTGACTATTTTCCCCACCCACACCGTTATGATGATGTTATCCAAATTAGAAAGTCGTTTCCATTTGATTTTTTGTTTTTTTGTTTTTTGATTTCATGGTGACTTTAAGTGAGAAGCATACCCTCTATCTATTAAAATATATACTGTGCCAAACATCTCCAACCTCTGAAACTCTCGAATTTTCCTGGTACACTTGTTCTTTGTAATGAAGCCCTCAGGTCAGTCAACAGCCACTGGTCAGTCAAGCTTATAGGTATCCAAACATCAAGCATTGTTGTTCTGCAGTAACAGACTAGAATATAAGAGAACATAACATTTGAAATCCTCTTCTATAGAAAAGTAAAGTATACTTTTTTATATATATAAAAACCAAAGTTATGGTGACATCCCTTTTGACATGTTGTATATACTGTACAGTAAAGTGAAACTGCTATAATAAAAGTAATTGATTTAAATGAAGTATTCAAATCCTAGACCAGCTCAGAATCACAAGTTCTTAAAAATAATCTGTTAAAGTCTGGCTGTGTTAATGTCAGTGTTTCCTTTAATTCCCTGGGATCAGAGGAGACATGCACAGCTCAGGCAATTAAATATTTAAAGATGGGCCATCAGCTGTCAAGAGTTTTGAGATAGAGTTCCCCATTCATGACCCTATGAGGAGTCTCATAATTAGATAAAATAAGTTAATTTAATTTCAATGGCAAGCTAAAATTCTTGCTAAAAAATAGGCCATTCTAGACCATAAAATCAACCAACCTTGACCATACAAGAATATCCAACAACACATCCAACAACCAATTCTAGACCAATCACTGACACATTTGAATAAGGCATGGTGAATCAGAAATTATGAAGGTATGTCATTTACTTACCCTCATGCCTCTCCAGACATTTCATCCATGAAATGCAAAGATGAGAGGTTCTTGACTGTAACCGTCAAGCTTCAAAAAAACACATAAAAGTACCATACAACTAGTCTATATGATTTGTGTGATTTGATTGCTTTATGTGAAAAGTACACTATAGAGTAAGCTGTATTCACTCAAAAATCCTCTCCTATTCATTCTGCTGTGCAATAATTTCTATTTACAGAATGAGTGGCATATAAAGAAGAGAACGAAACTGCACACAAACCTCACTGGTTTTCATCTCTATCATCAATGTGGGATATTTAAATGTAGAACAAGATTTGACAACATTCCACACCCGTCTTACAAAACATAGTGTATACTCCTTGACATGAGTGCAGAAGCAAAGTGACACATTTTTCAGATTATTTTATTTTTTTTTTTTTAATTTTGTAAAAATTTTTCTAGATCACAGCATTTAAATTCTTATACTGTATAAAAGGTCAAGCTACATGACACACCCTTCTTCCAGCAGTTTACCTCAGTGTTCTGAAGCAATTGCATGTTTTATGCAGGTAGTCGACCTGAAGCATGCATTCTCAACCTGAAGCACACTCTTGATGCATTTGCTGTAAATTATTTATTTAATGACCCAAAAAAAGCTACCTGGAAATGCACTTAAAGAAAAGACTAATGGCAAAACTGGTTAGTTTGTTGATGAAATCTCCTGGCAGAGACGACTCCCAGCTCAAAGGCTCAAAATGGACAGGCTGCCAGGTCCACAGAAAGAAAGAAGGGTCATTGAACACCCAAGATATTTATACTGTTTTTATATCAAAATATCAAAACCCAGATCAGAAACGGCTCACTTCGTGCTAGAGACTAGGCACTGTGCCAGTGACAGTGCAGTGACTAGGCACTTTGATCAGACTGAATCCCTCTTCAAAATACCCTTCCATTGCAGTATATGGCAGAGAGACAGATGATATCTAAGATTCCATGATAGCATTATGGTTTAAATAAGTAAATTGTAAATTTTAGTTGGGCTTGGGCTTGCTTGCACATTTTTTCTCAGATGACCATGTCTTTGATAACTGATGTGTTTGAAAGATGACTGTAATATAATAAGTATTCTGAAGCGAACTCGAATCAGATGCTGTTCATAGAAATATCAATAGTGATCATGCTTCTGTTGTAAACCTGAGGCCTCCACTTGTATTTTCCTAAACAAAACATTATATACTTTACAATTCACAAATATTAAACTTAATCTCATAAAAACATGCAACTTTTCAAATGTAACGTTTTTATGTTTGTATATACGCTGAAATGTGCAATATGGACTTGTTCGCAGCATCTGAAACAAAAGTTTTCAGTTTGTGACTATTTTATGTGTTGCCCAGTTGGTGGCTGATTCATGTGAATTTGTATGATCTCATCATTACATTTTCATACAACCTACCAGTGGACATTTCAAGTCACAACTGCGGTGACATATAAAACCAACATCACATAAAACGTACCATATGTATGTTCATCTATTCAGGACAAAAGTAATGAACACTCTTTTAGTGCCACTCAGTGGACATTTCACATCGAGTATGTGAAAACATACACTGCGGTACGTATTTTGCGTCTTGCGAAAAAAGTTCCCATAGGTAAGTTTTCGTCATGAGATCAGGTTGACATCACATTTTACATACAAATACCTCTGATTACTGACATTAAATATCACTGACCTTATTACATTACCTTTATACACTTCATACCATCATTAACATTATCAATCACTGTCATCACCATCATTATAATCATCACTTCACCATCTTCATTGTCACCTCACATCTCTCTCATCTCAATTGTTTTCTTTGTTTCAGAGTTTGAGTGGATATCTGAGCTGGTGGCACCAGCGGCCACATCTAGAGCTGCAGACCCTCATCATAAAGCCAGTGATTCTAGCAGATATTCACCTGAGCAGAGAAACACTGCTGCACCCAATAGATCTTCGGCTACAGCTGTGGACACACAACGAGAACAACCAGACATTGTAACAACCACTATTGTATCTCAACCTACAATATTTAACAGCAATACTGTTACCACAACCAGCATCCCCTTTACAACAACCACAAATCAGATTAGTACTACTCAATCATCTGCTGCTAAACGACACTCCAAAACACCTAGGACAACTATAAGAACTACAACTACAGAATCTCCAAAGACAACACCTAGAATCCTGCCTGCCTCCACCTCACAGAGCGCAAAGTTGGACCCTTCAAAAACCACTTTAGGAACTCCAAGAGCTGCTCCTACTGAGGCCTCAATGCTGAGATGTAACATCACTGACAAGATGTGGATAAAAACAGGTGTGATTACTCAGATCAAATCATGATCTTAAGGAAATGACAGAAGATTGTTGTACTGTAATTCAGTGTTTTAATTGAGACCAGTTCATTCAAGTCTGAGTCAAGACTGAAACCAGATGAGGGTTGATTCCTAGTTAAGACCGAGTCCATATGCTCCCAATTATTTTGCAAGACCAAGACAATGAAAATATGGTCTTTGACTCAAACTCAAGATTGAGTTCGGTTTCGAGTACTACAACATTTGCTGTCATCTGCCACTGCTGCCATCATTCATGCTGAATAAATCCACCTGTACATATTTAATTATTGAGGAAAGCTATTTTTATCATGACAGTTCGTGTAGGTGCTACTGAATCAGTGTTACATTGCTCAATAATTGACTTATGCTCTTGGACTCTGACTTGAGATCATTTCCATGATGGATTTGGGAGCATGTGGACTAGGTCTTGACTTGAACTCAACCTTCTTCTGGTCTTGACTTGGGCCCTTTTTACACCTGATATTGAGATGCATTTTGGTTGATCGGATCACAGAAAGTTGAGGAGATGCATTCATGTTTATACCTGCTTTTTACATCTGTCTCTTTTGTTTACTTTCAACCACTTTCCTGATTTATATGAGGGAAGAGTCTGTGGGTGGATGTATGTATGGGCTTTTTCTGATCTTTCAATCTAATACTACGAAATAAACTCATGCAGTTTAGTTATGATTGTAAAAGGAGACAACGGAAAAGGATAAATACCAGGTAATACCAGGTGTAAACAGGCCCTTGGATGAGCTGATCCTGACAACAGCACTATTGTATATTTCAGTGAGTGCTACAAACAGGTGTATGCAAGTGCCTTACAAAATTACTATTACAGAAATTTACCATGGTAACCGTAGTTTTGCTAAAATTCCACAGTTACTTCAGTCTGTGAAAGGAATTAGCCATAATCACATAGAACTGAAGAAGTAGCCTGGTTCTTATAGTATGTGCTCTTCAAGATTAAAACGAGCTGAAGTCAACCCAACTTTATTTAATTAACATTTTATACAAATACAGATTGTTCCAAACCAGCTTCAGTAGTAATCAGGAAAATAACATAATCAATGAAATTCTTCAAATATGGGACAAATTCAAATTCTGCTGTGAAGCAACTCTAAAAGACAATTGTGTCATTATTTTGCTGAAATCAGTTTCAGTTCAGTTCAGTAACTTTGCAAAGTTTATCAATAATGAAACAAGTTCAGTTGACCCTTTGCAAAGACGTCAATACCATTTTTTATACCAAGTTTAACTCCACCACTGTTAGTATACTTTACTGTCTGGTTTGTTTGTCTGACAAAATGGTGGAATTGGTGTTATGACTGGTCAGTTCGCCTGTCAATCAAGCTCCCTGCGAAGGGTCAATACCCATGTAATTTGTCAGTCCCAACCCTTCCCACCTCTTCAACTGCCTTATAAATAAAAGTGGCAAAAAGTTATTAAATACATTTTTTAATAACTCACAGAAAGATTCTAGCAATGTTTGCGGATATCTGATATTAATCTATCAAGAGTGTTTAGTAGTAACAATAGCTGCATATTTTTGTCGAAAAACTATGGTTACCATGGGACATATTTGTAATGGTTCTTCCTGAACAAATGGTTTTATATGAACATAAAACTTATATTTTTTAAAACATTTTTTATTTCTTTTTTTTTCTGTCAATGACAGTGTTGTCCGTGCAGTTACGGAGGAGTCGTCTAGACAGTATTTTGAAGCAGAATCTCCCTCGAGGGTTTACTCAAGCTCTGAAGAAGGCCTTGAACGACAGCACGGTTCAGGCTAAGGTTTGCACTTCATGAATTTATAACACAAGCATCGTTTACAGTTTGTTCAGCATCAAATATGCACCAACACAAATGACACTCTCCTTTAAGCAATGTTTGCTGTCTTGATATAACTACCACCATATCCAGCTTTTAAATTAGGTGACCTCTTCAGTCACACAACCCTCTCTTAACATTAACAACCCTTACTAAAGGAGTTTTAGTATACTTGCAGAGTCAGTGTTTTAGCCAGTCAGCCTAAGCTGTAAAACCCATGTGACTGATCACTCTGAAAGTGAAAGAAAACATATAAATCCTTTCCACATGGTTTCGAACACTCCAAAAAGATAAGATAAACCATCTACTATAATGTACATATGAATGATTTATCTATTTATTTGTTTTTTGCTGTATATATGTTGCATACAAATTGTATCATTAACAATATCCATTCCTGGTTAAAAGATTTGTTTTGCACATAATGGTGTAATCCACCAGCAGGGGCTAAGCATCCCTGTGTATTATATATTTTGATTTCAGCGGCTTTTGTTTTTATTGGTTTTATTGTTTTTTATTTAAGATTTGTATTATTATTTGTAAGAACAGAACATTAAAGTAATAATCAGATCCCCTGGGAATTTTATCTTTATATATATATATATTTTTTTTTTTTCCTGATGAAGTCTCAATAAGGTCCAACCAAAACTGTATTGTCTTTCTGGTGGCACCATGTATTTTGGTACACTCCAAAAGGGCAATGTCCAGCAGGTAGGACATACAAGTAAACATAACTGGGGTAGATGGGGGAGCAGACAGAATTCTTTTTTAATTGACAGTCAGTGACAGTGAAGATTCATCCAGCAAGAGATAAAGCAGTGGGTCCTTTTGGATCTGAGTCCTCAGAAGATCAGACAATGGGTCCCATACCAAGGACCGGAACAACACAATTCGGGAACATTTCCAGAACATATGCTTATATGTACTTTGACTTGAGCTGCTACACTGGTGACAAAATGAGTTAGACTTTCTTTTCATTTTATATAATAAACACTGAGTGGCATATGCTTTATGAACTTATAATGAATCATTTGGTACGATGGGTTTTTTGAGGTAGCAAAACAATTCCCCCAGACAGTGTCCAAATCAATCACTGTGTTAAGTTCTCTTTCTCAAAAGCCCTCAGTTGGAATGTTTGAATACTGTTGTACCACAAGTTATTTATAAATTATACTCACAATACCTCTAGAAGCCATAGAATCTGTCCAGTTTATCATAGGATGAAGAGATATTTTAATCGAGCAGGGTACTCTGTAAGCTTTCAGCGCAGATCTCAATCTTAAGTACAAGAAAAGGAGAATCCTGGGAAAGAGAATTCATCTTTTAGAATCTGAAAGGGCTTCAGCCCATAATCATTGTATAGATCTTTTAAAGTGTAAATACCACATTCAACCCAGCATTTGGAAATGAATGGTTTGTTACCAGTACAAAGATTATTATTATTCCAAATGGGGGTAGAGTCACTATAAGAATCTATCTATCTATCTATCTATCTATCTATCTATCTATCTATCTATCTATCTATATACAGTGGGTACAGAAAGTATTCAGACCCCAATAGAATTTTTTTTCAATTTTTTTATGTTGCAGCCTGATACTGCAATTGTTTAAATTCATTTTTTTTCTCATTAATCTATACTCCGTACCTCATAATGACAAAGTGAAAACAGGAATTTAGAAATGTCTGTAAATGTATTAAAAATAAAAAACTGAAATATCCCATTTACGTAAGTATTCAGACCCTTTGCAACAAAACTTGAAATTTAGCTCAGGTGCCTCGCATTTCTCTTGATCATTGCTGAGATGTTTCTACACATTGATTGGAGTCAAATTAAATTGATTGGACATGTTTTGGAAAGGCACACACCTCTCTATAAAAGGCCTCAGAGCTGACAGTGTATATCAGAGTGAAAAACAAACCATGAGGTCAAAGGAACTGCCTGCAGAGCTCAGAGACAGGATTGTATCGAGGCACAGATCTGAGGAAGGCTACAAAAAAAAATTCTGCTGCACTGAAGGTTCCCAAGAGCACAGTGACTTCCATAATTCTCAAATGGAAGAAGTTTGGCTCAACCAAGAGCTGGTCGCCCAACCAAACTGAGCAACTGATGGATAAGGGCCTTGTCTAGACTGGTGACCAAGAAGCTGATGGTCACTCTAGTTGAGCTCCATAATCATATATGCAGATGGGAGAAACCTACAGAAGGACAAACATCACTGCAACACTCCACCAATCTGGGTTTTATGGTGGTGTGGCCAAACTCAATTCTCTCCTCAGTGAAGACACATGAAAACCCACTTGGAATTTGCAGAAAAGCACCTAAAGGACCCTCAGACTCTGAGAAACAAGATTCTCTGGTTTGATGAACCTCAATTCTACGCATCATGTTTGAAGGAAACCAGCTCTGCTCATCACCTGCAGAGTACCATCCCAAAAATAAAGTGTGCTGGTAGCAGCCTCATGCTGTGGGGCTGTTTTTCAGCAGCAGGGACTGAGGGACTCGTCAGAGTAGAAGAAAAGCTCAGTAAACCAAAATATTGAGAGAGCCTTCATGAAAATCCAGTCCAGAGCATTCAGAACCTCAGACCAGGCCGAAGGTTCACCTTCCAACAGGATGATGACCCTAAGTACAGCCAAGGCAACACAGGAGTGGCTACAGGACAACTCTGTGAACGTCTTTGAGTGGCCCAGCCAGAGCCCAGACTTGAACCCCATCGAACATCTCTGGAGAGACCTGAAAATGGCTGTCCACCAACGGTCCCCATCCAACCTGACCAAGCTTGAGAGGATTTGCAAAGAAGAATGGCAGAAAATCCCCCAGTCCAAGTGTGCAAAGCTTGTTGCGTCATAACCTTAAAGACTCGAGGCTGTAATTGCTTCCAAAGGTGCTTCAACTAAGTACTGAGTAAAGGGTCTGAATACTTATGTAAATGTGATATTTCATTTTTTTCTTTTTAATAAATTTACAGACATTATTAAAATTCTGTTTTCACTTTGTCATTATGAGGTACGGCATGTAGATTAATGAGAAAAACAATGAATTTAAACAATTGTAGTATCAGGCTGCAACATAAAAAAAATGAAAAAATTTAAGGGGGTCTGAATACTTTCCGTACCCACTGTATCTATCTATTGAACTAGAGAAAATAAAATAAGACATTTGATTTATCTTTGTGCCCTTTCATTTTTGCACGTATCTGAACTTCCCTTTTTGAAAAGGAAAACTTCTCCTTGAAAACCACAGGAGTGAATGAATTGCACTTGCTAAGTGTTTATTTGCATGCACTGGATGGAAAATGGAAAAAGTAGGTTTTTTTCTCAAGAAACATTGCTGTGCTTCAGCTCCCCTGTTTGTAATCAGATCATATTAAGCTGCTAAATTTTTAGTCCAAGGATCCAGAAAGTGTATGCATTCGACAGTCAGTCCCAAACAGTACTAATGCAGAATAAACCCAGCTGATTACATGGCAGGTTCATATACGCTTTTTACTGAATTATTTGTTCCATTGTGTATTTAACTTAAATAAAAATGTATTGCTTAATGGGTAAAACTTTTTAAATTAAGTCCAAGCTACAGAATGCATCTTTAACAATAGTGTTTTCCTGTATATTCAGATTGAGAGCATCTCCAGTGTACCTAATGTGACAGTCGGTTACTATGTGACCTGTGGAGAGATGGTATATACTGCATCGGTGGTGGTGGAAGCTCTAAGCTTCTATGGTATTGAGAGATTGATGGCGGACATCCGGCAGTTTGTGCCACTGGTGCAGGCGATTCCTATCCCAGCAGTCCCCTGGAGACCCAGCCCTGCCATCTCACTGATGCTGAAGACAGGTCAGACTCACAGCTCATTCTGTCACCACACTAATGTGCAAATGCTGCCATGCATATCATTTTTCCATATCCGTTTAAGAATGCAGCCATTGTCCTTACAAAACTGTTTAGAGACTGGACTAGTTTTCACCCTAAATACTGTTTCTCTGGGTGCAGGTTATTTTTGAAAACAAGGCTCAGGTTGAATGCCATTTAAATCCAGCTTAATTGGTTCTCAAGTGTCTTGTCAATGAAATGATGTGTATCATGTTGGCACATTTGATCTGAAAGCTGCAGTGGATGTGACTATTTTTAGTGAATAATGATTTTTTTTTTTTTGTCTTTTCCTTCTTCAAAGCTATCATATGGCTTGGAATGTAGTGCATGATCCCAAGATCAATATGTATGTGTATATATGAAACTTTGTATTTATAGGTTTATTTCTTAAAGACAGTTTTGAACTATCTGCAACTACTAATATTTTAATGTATTCCTCTTTGTTTGGATTGTGATTAAAATGCAGTGGTTACATCTAATTTCAAATAGCTACATTTTTTTAAGGATAGTATGGCCTATATTATAGAGCAAATATACATCTTGATCTTGTTTATGCAATTTTTTGTTCTTTCTTACTGTATATCTTGCTTAAACTAAGAAAAAAAGAACTGGCATTCGGAATTGGCCTTGGAAAATTATAATCACTTTACAAGTATTCTCACTGGTAGTTCCTGTTAACTAATGTGGTTAACTAATGGTACCCTTATTCTGAAATGTTACTAATATAATAGACAGTTAGTAGATAAATAGTCCTGCCCTTACAGCCAATTCACAGCTGGGCTAATATAAATGCAACAGCAGTTTTGCTCTTGTGATGTCGCTTAATTACATGTTGAATCAGAATCAAGCATTCAGCAACGCCAGTGCATAGTAATATATAGTATTATGAGAATCATACCATTCAGAGAATATTTGTGCAGTGCACATAACGGAGTATGTTCTGAATGTTTCAGCAACTTCTTTTCATATGGTTTCTTTTATTTGCATATTTTTGTGTTTGTGTGTGTAGTTCTGAGGTTTGTAGGGCCAGGAGATGACCTCAGGTCCTGCAGATTTACTCAAATGATGGAGCAGAGACTAGAGAATGCTTTTGCTGAAGCAGAAGCCATAGTGATGAACTCTCACAGCGGTCTCAATGTACAGGTGGGAAGGTCAAAACTTTCAATTACCTTTATTAACCTCTAAAACTATAACTTTGCGTGTCAAACAAGTTTTTTTTTTCTGTGTTTGTAATTCCATTTTGTTGATTTTGGTAAAAGGTCAGTCTGAGCACAATATAATATAACTCTTTCATTATTCTCTTTGCCAAATCTTCTGTTGCTCGCTCCTCTTTTTTCACAGATCTTGAGCACATCACAGTCTATGGGTTCTCCTGCTGTATCTCTGATATATGTGGTGCATAATGGCAGTGTCACTCTCAATGGCACAACTGCCGGTAACCTTCTCAGCCAGCTGACTGCAGAGCTTGTTGGTTACTTCCTGTTTTACCCTCCACTGATCACAGCTGAGCGTAAGTTCTCCCTGGCATTCCTCAGTTATACAAATAGGACGTAACATATGCAATTGGTACACTTTTCATTTCCTTTTATATTACTTTTGGGAACAGTGTTGGTAGAGTATGTGGAATTTATATATAATAAATAATAAAAGATGGTTGCATAATTCAGTTGAGTATGATTCAGTGTGGTTAATTTTTTGTTCATATGGTTAAATCTGAAAGAAAAACAAAAAACAAAAACAGCATTAATGCTAAATATGTTTTTCAGACATAATCATCTGAACATCTTAGAGACATAATAAGATAGATGATTCTCTACCAGAGAGATGAAGTGGTTTCTGTTTGGTTGGTTGTAGACTTCACAGGAGGAGGTGCAACAGGTTCATGCATACATGGGCCAGGGCGCAGCATGCACATCAAAGCCAATTACAGAGGAAAATAATTAACAGTAGGGAATCCCAGATACACTTGTGTGTGTGTGTTTGTGTGGAAAGAACACGGTTCCACACGCAACTGTAATGTGATGGTGAGAATATCACACACCTCACTGTCACAGTTTTGCATATGCTTACTGTGAGGTCATTTGCTTTCTCCTCGCAATCCATTCTTGTTTGTCTTTGTTTTTTGAACTTTCTACATTTAAATTTAATTATTTAGCAGATGCTTTTTATCCAAAGCGACTTACAAATGAGGACAATAGAAGCAGTTAAACCAACAAAAGAGCAAGACAAGTCCCATTTAGCCTAATGCAGTACACATAGCGCAACATAGTTTTTTATTTATTTTTTTAAATAATAAATAAAAAATAATAAAAAGTAGATAGAATAGAAATAGAAGTCAAGAGGGTCTAGAGGGCCAAGTTATTATTATTTTTTTTATAATAAAAAGAAAATTAGATAGAATAGAAAAAGAATAGGGAACGCTAGTGTTACAGGGTCAAGTTTTTTTTTTTTTTATTAGTAAACCGAAAACAAGTAGACAGAACAGAAATAGAATAGAAAGAGCTAGTGTTAGAAGGTTTTTTAGTTTTTCTTTAACTTTAAAAGGTAAATACCTTTATTTACAGGACTAGGGCTGGATACGTCGTGATACACTACACACTGCGGCACATGTAACAACTGAATACATTGTAAGGCATCTCAATATCAAGAAAAATGTGCAAAAATATAACCTTTAGGGGTACAACAGCTTGTCCTTTGGGCAGAATGCTTAAAGGGACAACTTAAAAGGTGTATATTAGTACATTAGAGTAGCAATATGAACCTTCAAAGGGGTAAATATGTCTTTTTGAGGGTACCACCCTAGTGACAAGCTGACAATTTTTGCACATTTGTTCTGATAGTACACATCCTCAATTGTCTTAACTCTGAGTGTGTCTGTAAGTATGTACTACATTTGTTGAATAATTTACTTTCAGACTGTTAAAAAGTGCATTCTTGAAAGTATGCATATGTGTAATAATCCAGTTCAACAACATCAATCACATCACTCATGTACATTTCAAGTACTGCTTTTCACATACTAAATTGTAGGGAAGTAGGCCTATTCAGACTTTATGAGTCATTGAGTCATGTACAGTACCCAACAGATTCATTTGACAATGCTTATTCATACAGGACACTGAAACCCTACTAATACTGTGTGTTGCTCTGAGACATGCAATGGTTGAGCCTACTTTGGCTTCATTTGAAACTATTTTTGTTGACAGAGCAAAAAAAAAAAAAAAAAAGGACAAAGTAACTGGCAATTGTATGTCTAAAATGACATAAGTTGCTAAATCTTAACTTCTTATTTATTGAACTGCTGCATATAAACAATATGAGGCTTACAATTGTGCTGTTGTTTACCTGCTGCTGAATAAGTGCCTAAAATGCTTAAAATGAACTAAACTAAAAATGTTGTATTTTGTTCAGAACGTATTTGATACATGTTTAAATTAATAGATGTTAATACATTTTAAAATTGGTTTTTGGTATTTCTGTCACTGGTTTCATTATTGTTTTAGTCATCGTTTCAGCCAAATAGACTAAAATGAATAATAATGACATGACAAAACATTAACAGTTATTTTATAAATACAAAATTATATAATTTTTTTTAAAAAAATATGATGAAATACTGGTCAAATCACTTAGGCTGCTGTTCTTCAGATTAGACCTTAGTGGAGTAAAGTAATTCAACAGCTGTTGAAATTTTACAGGCTGCTTAGTGATTCTGCCTTGAAGACAGGATGTCAGCCAGAGCCTTTAATCACACTGTCAGTATGCAATTGAGTAAAGGTTTCATTTGGGAAATGCGGCTAGACTCTCAGTACTGTCTGCTGGAGAGTCGATGTGCTCAGCTAAGCCTCTGGACCCAGGATCAAAGCAGTGTCTTTGGAAACAAGCTTTCTTATCTATTCTCCCTCTCTACAACAGTTTCTCTTGCTTTCTTTCTCTTCCCTCTCACTATCTTTCCTCTGCAGCTCTGGAATACCACAACCTTAACACATCTGTAGCAACCAGGCCATTTTGGATAAACACAGGTAATCGTCTTATTGATGTTGTTCGTTACTAGCCATATGAGTGAAAGAGCTTCATTTAGAGGGAGAATTTGTTTTTGTTTTTTGACAATTTCTGACATCCGCCCACCTCTTTTGTTCTGCATGACTTCCATAGTTCCTACATTATGAAAGATGATTTTCACTCCCATCCCTGTTATATGGAGTGATGTGGTACAGTATAAAATCAGAATCTGTTTTGTGGTTTTTACTTCGTGTCTGTTTACTTTAAAATCATCTATAGTGTGTGCTTATACTTCACAAATAAAGAGTTCACAAATAAACAGAATAATTAAAGATGTTTTGTTTTGATAAATTACGCACATTTTTGTCATGCATAACAAATACTTAAGCAATTACTCCAGTGGATTTGTATAATAACATGCTGCTGTTCTATGCCAAGATTGGATCATTTATCTTTCTTTCTGTTCTCTATAAACACATCAAACACATCAATCTTCTGCACCATCTCAGTATAACTGAACCAATTATACTGTCTAATTATTCATAGTTAATCAAGATTTGAGTGTCTTTAACAATGCTGGTACTCAGGAACTCTTTGAGGTGTCTCTGGACTTTCCCTGACATTGACAAAGTTCTACACCATTGAGAAGCAAGACTGTGGTCAGGTTCAGCAGCAGCTCTGGTCCTCTTGGTCTACTGTCCTGCAGAATTGAACTCCAACCCTGAGCAAATTCACCTACCTTTAATATTCTAGTAATCCTGAAGACCTTGAGTAGCTTGTTCAGGTGTGTTTGATAAGAGTTGGAGCTAAACTCTGCAGAACGGTGGACCTTGAGTGCTACAGTGGAGAAGCCCTTTCATTTAACATATTTCAAACTTTCATCATCTCTCCACGTCTCTGCAGTGATTCAGGATGTGGAAAACGCCTCTCTGGAAGGACAGTATCAGAGTTTTGCTAATCTGATGGAGGAGCGGTTGGCTGAGCTCTTCATGGTGGCTCACCAGCAAGGCGTTCGTTTCAAACGGGCAACAACAGTGGGCAGTTACACTGTCCAGGTACGACCTAATTGAATTGAAAGTGCTAATTAAGCAAATTAATTGCAAACATATATTTCTGTAAACATAGAATTAATTCTGGAAAACACATTCACATGGAACCAACTTTTTCTTACTTAAGTAAGAATTAATTAGGTTATGTGAATCTGTTTTCCAGAATTAATGCAACATTTGTATTGTATTGTATGCAGCTTTATAACAGTAGGTGGGGTGGGTGGAGTGTAACATGGACACAATTACTCCTTGAATTTCTGCACAAATCCAATTATAAACCAGCAACAATGGTTTATATTTTCACACAGAAACTTCTACTCTACAACTACTTCATGCACGATAGTGATTTCACACCTGTTGCTCATTTCTAATTAATTAATCTTATAGTGTCACACCCCCCAGTCTCCCTCCTGTAGGTTATTTGATGGAAAAGATTCAACTTTTAAGGTTTACCAAATGAAAATGTGCCTACAGGAAGTGATCAAGCTGTGTTTCATTGCATTCAGATGGTTAGTATCAGGCGTGTGTATGGGCCAAAAAACCCAGCTGAGATGACCTACTATGTCCAGCAAAACGGGACCCCACTGCTTGGCACATCTGCAGCCAAGCTTCTGAACACAGTGGACTCGCAGACCATGGCGCTCACGTTGGGATACTTTGTCCAACTGCAGGCTGAAGGTCAAAATTACTTTCTCTTTGCATGCTTTACTAGAAAATAGTGTCTAGTGTCTTTAACTACTGAGTACTTACATTTAAATTAATCAACTGATACAATGCACTATTGTGTACATACCTGTACATATTTATTTTTTCACATTGTAGTTATATTTAATATTTAATTTATTTTATTTTATTTTATTTTCTGTAGTCAATAATTCCACTGTCTACCGTACCCCTACACCCCTGTAGGTGAATTATATCTAGCATTTATGTATGTATGTATTTATTTATTTATTTATTTCACATAAGTACAGTAAAATACATAGCAGTTAAAGACACCTATTATAAAGTGGGACCAAAATTTTAATTATAGCAATTTTACTGAATGCGGAATTACTTAATTTACAAAAGATTCACTTACAAAAATGTAGATATGTAATTAAGGATACTTTTTTCCAATTGAGACATGGAAGAATATTATCAAAATATTTGTTGTAGTAATCCGCATTATGATACATATTGTATAATGTTGGCAAAGCTTAATTTAAATCAAACCCAGAACATTTCACGTGAGAGGAGTGCCTCCATTGCACTATGACTGGCTTATTACTCTGTTCACATGCTAAATCTTCACACCTCTTAATTTGGTAAACATTCTGCATACTCAAATAAGTCTGAATGAACACATAATGGTGTTATTGGGAAGACTAAATAAAAAGTATGAAAACAACTTGAATGTCATCACTTTGTCATGTCAAAGTCAAATCTTAAATTACTTGAAAACATAATCTGTGAGTTTTTAGTGAGTAATCAGTTTGGTGAATTCAAGGTAAATTTCCTTGTCTGTGACCTTCATGACACCTGTTATGGTCTGAATGTAATGATCTGATGATCTGAAAATAAGTTGACTACATTTTCAGTTCACAAAGAAAATGGGAAAATCTGACATTTGAAAATAATGCAGATTAAATGTAAAATACGCTCAAAAAATCACTGACTTGATAAATATACTTGATTTTAATGAACATTTATTATTTTGTTTATTTATTTACAAAATATTTTGTGTCAAAATATATAAGCAACACAATTTCCAAAATCATTGTTTAATATGTAAAAGATTTCATGTGACTAACAGTGTTTCCCATCATGCAGCTGTAGTGAAGAATCCACCCAACAACCTCTGGATCATCGCTGCAGTGTTAGCACCCATCGGTGTGGTGACCCTCATCATCATCATCATCACCACGGTGCTGTGTCACAAAAACAAGAGCGATTTCAAAAGCGATCCCATTGGAAATTTCAACCCTCGAGTCAAGGTACGGCAGTGACTGGATAAACATCCTGCTTGACCATGTCCCATAAGGCACCGCTTTAGTCTTTAGTCTTTAACTCTCTCATTATAACTCATTATGCTATTTTGTACACTCAGCATATTTTACAGTGCCTTCATCAACAGTTTTCCTCATACTCTTACATGCTTTGCTTGCTTTGCCTCTGGGAATACATCCCGAGAGAGTGTATGAGAGAGAGATAGAAATGATTGATGACTCTTCATGCTGTTTTCTCTCATTTAGACTGCTTACTGGAGAGACGTGGGTTATTACCCTCAGGTAGTTATTCAGCTCTTCAATCATCTCACCTGCTGCTCTGGACTCCTGATGTGCACACAGTGTTAAGGACGATGTGTAGAGTAGACAGGTCTCAGGGACAAGTACTAATGATCTTGCACAAATAAAGGGTTAGTTCACCCAAAACAGTCAAATTCTTTCGTCATTGACTATATTTCTTTTGTGGAACATAAAAAGAGATGTTTAGTGAAGTGTTCTGGCTGCTTTTTCCATACAATGAAAGTGAATGGAGACAGGAATGTAGAGTTTTAAAACAAACACTTCATGCTTTTATTGTATGGTAAAGAGCAGCCTTGACATTCTACAAAACATTAAGAAATTCGTACAGATTCTGAAAGACATATGATATTTACTGAATTGAAGAAAATTTTGTGTGAACTATTCCTATGAACATTGTTGAGTTATGTCAATATTATTTTTTTCTAGATTAGGATCTGAATGTGTGTGTGTGTACATGTGTGTGTATTTGTGTGTGTTCCTTTGCGTGCTTGTATGCCTAAACAAGCTGAATATTTTAGGAATAAGGGCAGAAATTCTCTGATGATTTAGTTGGAAGTAGGCTAGCGGGACTGTGGAAGGGACAGAAACCTCTTTGTTATAAAAATGCATTTAATACATCAATTGTGTAAAACCATAATGTATCCTCCTCTCTAAAAGAAATGCAGACAGCAGCACTTATTTAAAAATGTCAAATATGTCTTATTTATTAGGTATAATGATCTGACCTGCTTTTTCCCCATATACACCCTCTGGCCTAGTTTATCATTTGCTATGACTGACAAACTACTGCCTGAATTTTGCTTGACCATTATAGAACGCCTCCTCGCCTTCAGTTATCCAGTAACTGAGGATTTGTTATTTGTAAAACATGTGCAGTGTATTATAATTATTAGAATATACTTGCAGGGCTGCACAGCCGTTCTTCATATTAGTTTTCCGGACAGCAGCGCCAGGCCAGTGGTTTCAGGATGGCTCATGGTTATGGGTTTAGATCAAAGCCAATGACGGCAGAAGTTATTGGACTTATGACACTTTTTGAACCAATACTTCATCATGGCGTTTTTTTTTTTTATATTGAAATAAACATATCTTTATTGATTTGATATTCTAAAATGAACTTAACTGAGATATTACATGCTTTGTTTATGGTCATCCACCTATTTTGTTCTGTATTTTCACTGGATTATCCAAACAGTCTATCTCCAGTGAATTTATGTGTCTGTTATTATCAATTATTTGACAAATAGATTTATCTGGGATGATCTCCTACTACTTTTAAAATTAAGAGATGCAATTGCTTAAAATTAGTGACATTTAAGTGTATTAAAATATAAAGACCTTTATATGTTTCTGTATTTAGATTCTCAGCACATAACTTTAGCAAGGATAAAATAGCTTCTGAGAACAAAATAAGCTTCAATGACATTTATAGAAAACATTTAGTTAAGCAGTAAACAAGTAAACACTTACTACACATGTAACTTCCCCTCTAAACTATCAACCCCAGAGTGCTGGCCTGGCATTGCTGTCCATGCAGAAACTGCTGAGACTCAATAAAACTGTGGCTCGATTATGTCACAAGAGGCAACAGACACAGTGTTTGAGATACATTTACAGGACTGGTTTACAACATAAGATAGTAGTAATATTACACATTGTTGCCATATTGTAAAATAAACGACTACAAATGTTGTATATTAAAGGGATAGTTCACCCAAAAATGAAAATTCTGTCATTAATTACTCTCCCTCATGTCGTTCCAAACCTATAAGAACTTCATTCATCTTCAGAACACAAATTAAGATGTTTTTGATGAAATCTGAGAGCTTTCTGACCCTACATAGACAGCAACGGAACTACCACATTCAAGGCCCAGAAAGGTATAGTTAAAATAGTCCATTTGACATCAGTGGTTCAATCTTAATTTGTGTTCCAAAGATGAACAAAGCTCTTATGGGTTTGGAACGACATGAGAATGAGTAATTAATGACAATTTAATTTTTGGGTGAACTATCCCTTTAAGGTGATGTTTATGGCATGACCCCAAAAATGAAAATCAAGAGTCTAAATTAAGGTTTAAGAGTGTGTTAATTTATTCCTGTCAGTCAAAAATTAAGGATTTAAATAGCTCACAGCATCCTCAATTTCTAATTTGTATATTTAAATAAATTCAATAATATCCACTAAATTCCCCCCAGACATCTCAATTAATCAGAATTTGAGTAAAGTCCCCGCATTGCCAAATCTGTTTACCTTCATTAGATCTAAGGATTATACTAACTTTTGAACTCTTGAACTTTCCTTGGTCTAATAATCTAATGCAGTCACACTGTTCCAGTCATAAATATGTATATATATATATTGATTTGAATCAAATTGAATAATTTAGATGTTACCACATAAACCATTTTTAGTGATGCATTTATTGCATTAATGTTCACAGGATGCTAACAAATTTTATTTTAATAGAGCAGTCATGTTTCTGACGGCACATATTCTTTTCATAATATATATGCCTGAAATATATAGTCAAAACATTTCTCCAAAGGAATGTACAACCAGATCATTGGTTTGGTATTGAAACGAAACGAAATGAAACAAAACCAATATTTTTCAATATTCAGTAATTTTGACCAGTTAATTTAGATGTTACCATTTTACATTGTGGTGTATATAAGAATAACCTTCATATCCGTAATCAAATATGTGAATGTTTACTCGTTGCTTAGCCTGTTCAGGGGTTTGACTATGCCAAGCAACACCTGGGTCAGCAGGGTGGTGATGAGGAGACACTCCCGGTTACCCAGGAGACTATGGTTCTGCCCCACCCCATTCGAGATGCCCCTCTGTCCCTAGATAAGCCTGCACGCCAAGATGGATCCACTTCCAAGAAGAGCCTGAACAGTGAGATAAGGAAAAGGTATGTGTGAAGAAACCTAACACTTATGGCATGCTGTAAATACTTAGTATTCATGTCACAGCCCTAACAGTAATGCTGTCATTTGCTGTTATTTGGCACAGGCCCAACAAACTACTTGTCATGGAAGACATAAGCTAGAGTAGACGCTACACAGTATTCAAGAGAGGGTGAGACAATGGATATAGTGACAGAGACTTGTTTGGTAATTGCTTTTTAAATAAAATCAGTGCTCAGGATATCACTATGATCTTAACACTGTGTTAATGAGATCGCTGGCCTCTTAAAAATTTGTCTTATAGTTAAGGTGACTGACTGTTAATGGATTTCATATGGTTGGATGAGCATACTGTAGCTTTCAGTTAGTTTCATGGAGGAGTGTGATATAAATGGATCTCGCTTTAGGCAAAGTGTTCTCAGAGCAGAAACTGTTTGACTTAGTAAGTGGATATGTTCTTGATTTAGACCATTTATGTCTGAAAAAGTTGAGAGATAATTTATGGAGAAATGCATTTTTCATTTTCCTGCCTCTGTTCACTGAGGTTCAGCTGAATGATATGTAAATCATGAACTACACTACTGACCAAAAGTTTGGATAATAATTAAGATTTTTGAAAATGTTTTTCAAAGAAGTCACTTATGCTCACCAAGGGTGCATAGAACTGTTTAAAAGAACTGTTTTTGATTTGAATATATTTTAAATGTAACTTATTCGTGTGATGGCAATGCTAAATTTTCAGCAGTCATTACTCCAGTTTTGAGTGTCACATGATCCTTCAGAAATCATTCTAATATGCAACTTTGATGTTCAGAAAATATTTGTTATCAGCTAATTGTAAACTAATGATCAACTAATTGAGTTTTTGCTACTTAATATTTTTGTGGGAACCATTATATACTACCATTCAAAAGTTTGGGGTAATATTTCACAGTATTATGTTTTTATTTTATTTTGATCCAATAAGTTCAGTTTTGGTATGTATAAGAGATTGCTTTCAAAAACATTCTTTCAAAAGCTCTTTCATGAACTTCAACAGTCAGGATTTTTGGAAATACGAAATCATCATAAATTTACGTAAGAGGACAGAGAGTGAGGGAAGCATAAACAGAGAGAAAGACAGAGGGGTTTGTTTACTTGTTTATTTATTTATTCATTTATATTGTTTTCTTGATTTTGAGATCCTTAAAACCAACACCCAAACTCCAACTTATCCTCAGAAAATAGAATAAGTATATGCTCACAGCAATAAAAGGGTAGCACTGAGCACACAGCTATTTGAACAAACATATTATAAATTAATTTATACACACACACACACACACACACATATATATATATATATATATATCTAATCATGCATTTTTGGACGTATTGTATGCTACTATTGTTCTCAGATTGTATGTATATGTATACACACACAATAATATTTTGTCTCAATAATATTTCCTTAATACAGTATGTTTTGTATAATATGTAATTATATTGCATGTACTTTATTATAATACTAAAATATCAAAAGTAAATATAATAGATATTATGAATGTCTGAATGGACTAATAAAATCTTCACAATCAAGACCAATCAGTACTTGATAGTTTTAGCACCACAGTGCTTTGGTACAAGTACATGTGTGAATCTGTTTGATTGTGTGTCATTGCATTTATATGTATGTGTAAGAGATGAGGATGCAGACAAAGAAAATGACATAACCATCCTCTCATTTCACACATGCACCGACTCACCGCTGCTCCTTGTTGCTATGGTTACTTGCAGTAGGTTGCCGAGTGAGGATGGTTCCGTCATCAGCAGCGAATCAGTGAAAGAGGTCTCAGGAAAGGGCTCGAGTGTGCAAAAAGCCACAGCACAGCAAAAACTCACAAAGGAGGAGACGAGGAAGAGTAATGGTGAGAGATGGCTCCACAGTTTCAGCACTTTCACACTTGTGATGTCAGGCCATAAGACATACATAAAATGAAAGTTCTGTTTCCAAAATATCCTATTCTCATAAAGAAAATACAATCACTCTGTTCCAAAAAGACATTTAAAGGGAGATGTGCTCTTGAAATAAAGGTAGGATTCCAAAAGGCAGGAATAATTGTGCTATCTCTCAAAAAAAAACAAAAACTCAGTGAATAAATAAATACAAATATTTATTTGTTTGTTTGAATGTGTCTATAATTGAATGTTTTTGAACACTTAACCTAAATTGTTATGTTTTCATCATTCTGCCACGTATATTTTGTCAGAGGTTCCAGACTAAAGTTAGCTGAATATATTAAATTTTTGCAAATTTAGTAGGCAGGTAGGCTAAGCTATCTTTCTAAATGGGGTAGCAGGTGCCTTTGCCGTCCTGAGTTCAACATTGCTCCACATGTAAATCTCTGGTAAAAAATGGAAATGCAGTACACCCTAATTTAGATTAATACGGTAGGGGCCCCAAAAAATCAGGCCCCACTTGTTTTTACATTACCTTGCATAAACATAATGGAACAATCCATCCACATCAACAATGTGTGTATATCAGTCTGCATCAGTTCAGCAACTAATAAGTCAGATTGTGAACACATCTGTTCATCTTTAACAGGTGGAGGAGGATGTGTGGAGCAGTGTACCAAATTAGTTAGAGTATAAATCCTTTAGTTTAAATGCGCTCGTGTATATCATATGTCTTTTTGTTGTGTTTGTTCTGAGAAGCAACATGGCTTTCTTTTCCTCTCCTGATTTCCTCCACAACTCGCAGCATTCTAAATCAACATTCAAACACAGTAAATGCAACATTAAAGTAATTTTCAGATAACATGCGTGCATACTTGGAGCCTGTCAATCAACATTAGAGCACCACCCTCAGGTTAAATTAAGCAAGCACATTAGATATTTCCAAAAGTGCATCTGCATGTGTGCAGCTTCGGAGTGGTCAATTGTAATTGTGTATTAATTATATAGCTTAAGCGGACCCACTTTATATGAAGTGTCTTAAACTACTATGTAGTGATATTTAAATTAGTAATTTGATACAATAAACTTGTATACATATATGTTTTTACATTGTGCATATATTCTAAAATACCAGCATGTAATCTGCAGTTACATTTACACCTTAACCCACCCTTAAACTAACCAAACCACCAAACCTGTCCCTAAATTTAAACGCATCCTGCCTCAATAACAGTAAAAATACTACACAATACAACATGAATACAATAAGTACATTCTACCAAACAAACAGTATTTTTTGACGTAAGTATATAGTAGTTAAAGACACCTAATATAAAGTGGGACCTTAAGTTAGTGCTGTGACCCAGAATCTGCTCTACCTAAATTTATAGTCAGGAGCCATTACTATTAAATAACATTTTTACAAGTTTTGCATAATTTAGCAATTTAACAAAACACACTTTGATATTTGTGATATTTACTTTTACACATCACATATTTTATCCCAGTGCTCTTTACTGATACTGTTAATTTCATATCAAATTACTAACAGGAGAAATAATGTACAAAACTGCTAAAATAACATTGTCAGTAACATATTGGCTGGCAGGTAACATTTTCTTTTAAGGTGTCCTTGTTACATGTGTGATGTACTTATTATTATAATAACAATAAATGATGCATAATTACATGCAAGTAACCCTAAGCCTAACCCTAACCATATAGTAAGTACATGTAGTTAATTAATATTACTCAGTACTTAAATGTATAATTACACTGTAACAAGGACACCTTAAAATAAAGTGTAACTGGCTGGCATTTTCTGTGTATTTCCTTACGGAGTCAGTTTTGTTACCAGTTGTTCCTTTCTGACACTGAGGGACAGTATAAAATGTATTCCCTAATAGTGAAACCTATTGAATAATGTCTTAAGCTGAACCTTAATGGAAGTATATAAGAAGACCTCACTAGCTTCTAAAGTGAGTAAGTATTTGGGTTCAGTGTGAGGTTGTATGGTGTCTCCCTGCATGGAAAATGAGTTTTTAACGAAGGCCCTTTTTACCAGATGACCATCCTCAGAAGGAAAATAGTGACCGAGTTCATGAATATGAATAAAACCCCCTCTTCTGATATGATCCGGTCTGTCACTGTGGCTACCAGCATCACTGAGGAGCAAAAGGGTCACACGCACATTTTTGCAGACACATGCATCCCAAAAGGCATACTGACAGACGGAGATAAAAGCACACCCATTGAAACCTAACTTAATTATTTTATAACTTTTTGCTTGGCAGAGGTCATACTGGTCTGGATAACACATAGACTTGCCAATATATAACTCTCAACACCACACACACTTACTGTAAATAAGCACGTCCCTCACAATAACAACAGAAGGTGCCATATGTTCAAGTCCTGTTGGCACATGCTGCATCTGACCTTTGTCAGATGGAACTTGAGTCTGTGGAGAGATAAAGTGTGCCAGAATAGAATAATCAGTTGTTCAAATTTGTCTCAAAAAGTGTCTAAATAATAATAATAATAACAAAACAAAAAAAAAAAATGTCTGTCATCATTTCTTACCCTCATGTCATTGCAAACCTGTATGCATTTATTTTTATTTCTTTCGTGGAAGACAAAAAAAAAAGAAAAAAAAAAAGAACATTGGGGCTCAAACAGCACTGGACCACACTGACCTTTATTGTAAAAAAGTAAAAAAAAAAAAAAAAAAAAGACACATTTTTCACATTTCACTTTGAAAACCCTTAATCTTTCTAAGCTTAAAATAATTGTTCTCTTAAAAATTAAAATTATGCCAGTTATTTCTGGTGTTTTTAGTCCTTTACTGAGCTTGATAGATGTGGCCACTATGAACTGTTGTGATATGTAAAAAGCAGCATTATGATCCATTCAGTTCTCCTTTATATATTCCACAAAAGAAATAACAGCAGTGATTAATGATAGAATTGAATTTTTTGGGTGGTGAACTATTACTTTAAAAGAAAATGGGCTGAAAGATCCATTCCATGGATATAAGTTGTTAAATTCTGCTGGCATCGAGCCTAATTCTTTATAGTTAGGACAAAATGTACAGTTTTGCTTATCCTATAATTTTCCCACTTCCATATGAATATATTTAGCTATATTCTCTCAGAAGTGGACAGACCTAATCTGTCTTGATAAATGGACCCAATTAATTAAAATCAAAAGATACGCTAAAATCTTAGGATCAGACTTTTCCAACTTTAAATAGGAAATGAGAGCTAAGCAAATTAATCTTCTGCAGAAGTGATAATGTTGGCCAGTGCTGCTGTCACATAATAAGGAAGTGAATTTGTCTGTATTCTGCTTGTATAATCTGATTAAGTTTTTGCAATCTTGTTGTTGACATTAAAATTAATGTGTTTTTGTTTTTGGCAGAGCATTATGATAGCTCCTCAGGATCACTCCAGCTTATTTCTATAAAACCAATGGCAGCTCCACCCACCTACTCGCACCCTGCGTCCTCCGACCGCAGCCAGGACTCTGCTGTATTCAATGGAGAGGTAAGACTTGATTTTATTTCGAGACAGCTTCAGATGGTAACCACTGACCAAAGTCATTTTACTGACCTTCTGATGCATTTTACACATAAAAAAAGGGCACTGATGGATGCGAAATTGCCACTTCAATGCTGATTGTCTGACTGTTATGCAACTTCTGCTAGACAGGGTGCACAGGTTTTATACAGTTTTATACAGCAAGGAAACAAAGTTATATATATTGGATGTTTTTGCAAGGAGAATAAATGATTGAATAAAAAAATACATACATACTCTTGGTCATAATAAACTAGAAAAAGGCAAAATTCTGACTGTAACTGTACTAAGACTTCATTTAACATCATGTATAATCTATATTGTCAACAAAAGCTTATTATTAGCACATCTCAGTGGATACTCTTGCTTAATTTAGTAAAATTTGGCCTTCAAAGAGACCTGGCACAGATTTATTTTAGAATATCACTTTACCTATGGGGAATCAGTTTGAGCCACATTTTTAATGCATGCAATTGTTTTTTTTTTTTTAAGTGGATGATTGGCCAACCCCCCTTCTCTCTTTCTCTCTATGTGTATACAGGTGAATTTGGTTCTGAAACAGAAGTCAGACATTGAGCACTACAGGAATAAGCTTAGACTGAAGGCCAAGAAGAAGGGATACTATGACTTCCCTTCTGCTGAGGGGAAAGGTAGCTCTAAAGACCTGAGTCAGCGACACAAGTATAGCCACGACAGGCTTCCACACCCACACAGCAGAGCTCAGGAACCAGAAGACGATAGGGGCTCCACATATGTGAAGTATCGCAGGAGGTAAGGGATTTTGCTGGAATGTAAATTAGTGTTTAATGAGATAAGGTTGTTTTGTGATACTGTCTCTCAGATGTATTAATCTGCAGAAATTATACCTGATGATTAAGGTCGTAGTGTCATTCGTTAATCTACAATGGTCCCAGAAGTGTTTGGATACTTAAGACACACTTAAAAATGACTGAATATGTTTACACTAGATAAAATATCAGATCATTAATTAATAATACACCACATAGCTGGATACTTCTTGGGTAAGTCAGCTCCTTAAGCGAAGCAGCAAAGACACAGGGTGCATCTCAGTCAGCTCCCTAGCTCCCGAAATTGTGAATCAGTATATCATGTACACAAATCTGGGTACTGGTAAAGACCCTAGCTCACTACACATTGGGACAGCGATTACTCAATTTCCAGTGACATGACTATGTACAACGTACAATGTTGTAGAACGTCAAGGCTGGACCTACACTGCCGTTCAAAAGTTTGGGATCAGTAAAAAAAAATTATGTCTTTTAATGGAGTCTTATGCTCATCAAGGCTGTATTTATTTGATCAAAAATACAGAAAAAACATCAATATTGTGAAATATTGCAATTTCTAATATTGGTTTTAATATACTTTAAAATATAATTTATTTCTGTGACGCAGTGCTAAATTTTCCTCAGCCATTACTCCAGACTTCAGTGTCACATGATCCTTCAGAAATCATTCATGCTGATTTATTATCAGTGTTGAAACTGTTGTGCTGCTTAATATATATATATATATATATATATATATATATAGTTTGGAACCTGTGATACTTTTTTCTTTGATTCTTTTTAATGAATAAAAAGTTAAAAAGAACAGCATTTATTCAAAATAGAAATATTTTTCTAACAATGTAATTCAACACATCCTTGCTGAATAAAATTATTAATTTCTTAAAAAAAAATACTGACCCAAAAAATACTACAAATCACAAGTCTCCAAAAATATTAAGCAGCACAACTGTTTCCAACACTGATTATAAATCAGCATATTAGAATGATTTCTGAAGGATCATGTGACACTGAATACTGGATTAATGATGCTGAAAATTCAGCTTTGCTTCACAGGAATAAATTATATTTGAAAGTGTATTAATAG
The DNA here is from genome assembly GCA_021397915.2 of Tor tambroides. Taxonomy (NCBI): domain Eukaryota; kingdom Metazoa; phylum Chordata; class Actinopteri; order Cypriniformes; family Cyprinidae; genus Tor; species Tor tambroides. The sequence goes on along the minus strand of JAFVLL020008081.1, from coordinate 6,493 downwards.
AAAACTGTTGTTTTAAATTGCAATAATATTATATTTCTAATATATAATATATATTAGATATAATATTCTAATATATAATATATAATCTTTCACAAAATTACATATTTTTTCTGTATTTTGAGTCAAATAGATACAGCCTTGATGAGCATACGAATCTTCTTTAAAAAACATTAAAAATCTTACCGATCCCAAATTTTTGAATGCGAGTGTATATCATTTTGATATTACTTTTTATGCTATTTAAACACATTGTTCTGTTACATATCCTATATACCAACTAGCTGTGTTCACTACCTCTCTAATGATGTGTTTAAGCCAAAATATAGTAATAATAAAAAAGTTTGTCTTTTCAAATCTTTTATCGCATGTCATTATATTTATTGATTCGGCTCTTACGTTGTGTGTTTCACATTTCAGAAATACAATGTAATTTCCAGTAACTGAGCATCGATGTACCCTGGTTTTTGCGGCATTGATTTTTCAGGGAGCAAGCATTCCAGTGCACTGGAAGAATTTTGTGATTGAGGCAGCACTTAAAATAGCCAGCTCTATGCTGATTAGTGCCTGGACTACTGAACTAGGGAGCTGATTGAGACTCTTTATTAGAGTTGCCAGGTGTAAGTCACAAAACTAGCCCAATTGGTAGTCAAAACTAGCCCAATTACAGTCAGAACTAGTCTAATCTCATTCCGGGGGAAATTATTAAAATTACTACAAAACTGCATTCCGGGGGGTCAAAACTTCCTTCCAGGGGCTTCCACCTCAGTTGAAATCATGTTCCAGGAAGGCGGAGTTCTCGCTTCAACCCACAGCAGCAGTATAAAAGTAGCCCAGTTCCGTGGGAAAACTGCTGACTTGGCAACGCTCCTCTTCTCAGCCTAAGCAAAAGCTCCAATCTTCATCACAATGGTAGCCCAGTTTAATTGAAACAGTTATAACTCCACAAGCATAATTGAACATTAAGCACTATCAAGTCTCCTCCTTTTCTTATTTTGCTCAAAGACACACCAAAAATAATACAAATGTGTTATGTGTACTGCTATACACATGCTATTACAAGCCAATCTTAAAGTTTAAAATATCATTTGAAATGGCTTTAACAATTTTCATTGACTGAACTAAATATACAGTAGTTGCACTGTGTGGTTAGCTTTCTTTAAAACAGGAACATTTGGCAAATGCCGAATATATATGCAGTGAGCTTTGTCGACTACCTGTTAGCAGTCATGAGCCTTGATGATGAAAACACTGCATGCTCAGAAATGTCTGTTGTTCTTTTCCCAGGAGTTCAGAAGTAGACAAAAAAGCCACTGTCACAGACATGACTGGATCAGATATCCAGTACAGCCTCTGCCCGGTCTCATTAGCTGACCGAAATGACCTCACTTTGGAGTTTTGTCTCAGTTTAAATATTTAATTTCCTTTTTGGATCCATTGGCACTCTGTCAAATCTTGTGTAATTTGCTGTTCATTGTATAAAGAAGGAGAGCGTATCTTTCTGCTGGTTTCAGCTTTTCATTTGATGGCCACTGGCAAGGCTTAAAATCTAGCCCCAATGATTCGTTCTGATGCCCTTGGAAAAGAAATTGATATGATAGGCCTTCGGGAAAGTTGTTTCACTTAAAGCCTATGAGAAAAACAAAGTTAGCTTTAATGCTAAGTTAATTAGTATTTGTGTAATATTGACTGATATTTACATCATGATGGCTTAAACAAGTACAATAGTTTAAACAATGTATTTAACAAGTACAATCATTATCACTTCATTAACATCTGACAGGAATATCACTAAAATGAATGTATTGTTTATTAATGTAGCTTTTAACAGTACTGTAGTTTGGTTAACTGCGAGGCCTTTAAGACACTATGTATTTTTAAAACTACTGATGACATTTATTGAAAGTTTCTCCAGTGACCCCTTACGGTTAAGAGTGTTATTTTTGGTGTGCTTTCTATGTGAAAATGCTAACCTCTGCTTTACTGTGATCTGCTGTCTAACTGGCTCATTGCTTTGACGCAGGACTCAGAATGATGAAATCTGATGAAGTTGCCTACACAGCGGCTCAATCTTTGTGCTTATTAAAGTATTTCTTATCAGTTCCCAGATGATTTTTCTCAGAGCAGAATTTTTCTTACTGTGAAGATCTAAAAAATGTATCTTTTGAAATGTTTGTATTTTTTTTTGGTTAGAAAAATGTAATTTCATGTTTTATGTCACTGTAAATCCATCACACCAGAGCTGCATTATCTGTCCAGAAACTGGCATACGATTGATGTTGCGATGACAAGTTTAACTGCGACATGATAAAGATTTAAAGCTAAAACAGATTAAAGCAGCAACTCTTGGGCAATATGCTGAGGGCCCCTGCCATATCTTGATACCAGAGCATCTTGGAGACATGGAGTTGACCATTTTGACATTTTCTTTTATTTTCTTTTAACAATAAATAGTTCTATATATATAGATATATATATAAATATATATATATATATATATATATATATATGTTAGTGAGGCCAGCAGGGGGTGCTCACCCTGTGGTCTGTGTGGGTCCTAACGCCCCAGTATAGTGATAGGGACACTATACTGTAAAAAAGCACTGTCCTTTGGATGAGACGTTAAACCGAGGTCCTGACTCTCTGTGGTCATTAAAAATCCCAGGATGTCCTTCGAAAAAGAGTAGGGGTGTTACCCCGGCATCCTGGCCAAATTTGCCCCAGTGGCCTCTGACCATGTGGCCTCCTAATCATCCCTAAACACTGATTTGGCTTCATCCTCTGTCTCCCTCTCTGTTAAGCTGGTGTGTGGTGGGCGTTCTGGCGCACTATGGCTGCCGTCGCATCATCCAGGTGGATGCTGCACACTGGTGGTGGTTGAGGAGATCCCCCCTTGTATGTAAAGCGCTTTGAGTGCCTATATATATATATATATATATATATATATAACTATATTGTCTAACATAAAAACATCTATACATAGACACATACATAGGCCTTACATAGTCCCATTTACGTCTTCAGATGTTACTGATATTACTGTTCTAAACTCTGTATCTCTCTCTCTCTCTCTCTCTCTGTGTGTGTGTGTGTGTGTGTGTGTGATGGTTTCAGACCCTCTCAGGTGAGTCACCCCACACATCACGGCAGACAGTCTCTAAACAGTCCCAGTCCTGGAGGAACAGAGATGGATCTTCTGGTCATGAGAGAGAGACCCAGAAAGGGGATACGTAACAATGGCTATGATGTGAGTGTTCTTAATGAAAAGCTGCATAAAACATTAGCAAAAGTGGAAAGGCTTCAAAACACAGCTGGCAGAGCATGGTGCCAGCAACAGCAAGGTAATGGCTTTGGATAAAAGCATCTGCCAGATGCATAGATATATAACGCAAGACAGTTACAAATGATTTTGTAAGGCATTGCTTGATTGTTATTGGGTGGAGTTGTGGTTGGGTTGTGTTACGCTTGGTTAGTTGCTGCTGCTAGTCTATTCAGGATTTGTTGTTCGGCCGTGTTTTTTATTTAAATTTTTAAACAAAATTAACAGGCACAGGTCACATGGGCAGTCGTGGCCTAATGGATAGAGAGTCGGACTTGTAACTCAAAGGTCGTGGGTTTGAGTCTCAGGTCCGACAGGGATTGTAGGTGGGGGGAGTGAATAACCAGCACTCTCTCCACCCTCAATACCACGACTGAGGTGAGACCCTTGAGCAAGGCACCGAATCCCCAACTGCTCCCGCAGCATTGGCGCCGCAGCATTGGCTGCCCACTGCTCTGGGTGTATGTTCACTACTGTGTGTGTGCACTTGGATGGGTCAACTGCAGAGCACAAATTCCAAGTATGGGTCACTATACTTGGCCACACACCACTTCCCTTTCCCTTCATTTGAAAGAATAATCATGTTCATCACTATGGAAACAAAAGCACAATGGTTTGGTTTGCAGATGGGAATAAAGAATGGAATCAGTGTTTACCACTTCTTATTTCTTTACTGTAAATAAATAAATAAATAAAGCTTCTAAGCATGAAGCTTACATGTGACATTATCAACACAGAATCAGTGACACTCATGCAGTCGTGTCCCAGATTTTATAAAGTGAAATTCACAGTAGTATGCTGACTATGTGCACCTCTCAGCGATTGTAAACATGCTTACGTGTTATATTTGAAATAGTTTACCTATTTTCAGCATAAAAATAATTACTTTCTGAATAAGTGGAAAACTGTCCTCTTTATGCATGATGTAGTATTAAAAAAGGCACATAGTTTTGTCTCTGTCTATATTGTATAAGTTATACTCTTGGATTCAGCTCTTTTCATCTGTCCCTATACGTAATGTGGATTCTTGCTCTTTGTGAGAAATAGCTTTAGTTCTATTGGTTACAGTGGGAATTAGTTGCTGTTGGCTAAATTACTGCAGATCCTTGTCCTGATGTTGTAAGAAGGATTATTTTATGTGGTGCACTGCAATACATCTCTTGTACTTCACATCTCACATTTGACACACAGGAAGGAAGAAAGAAACAGACTGTGTCTGAAACCTGCATGAAGGTACCTTTTAAGGAAACCATCCTAAGAATTTTAGATCAGCTTCTCCATCTAATGATCCAGCTTATAGAATTCCAGTAGCAGATTTCCAAAGAGGCCAAAATTCCCCTAGACCACTGATGTCTATAATGACTGGATTGCTCATTGCATTTTAAATTGCCATTAGGCGGTGAAGCCACAGGAAGTATTCAAGAGGCAATTTTACTATTCCCTACTGACAGAGGGCATCAAATTAGGTGATTTTAGGTCAAGGTTTTGGCTGTCAGTCAATTCCTCTGCTTGTAAACAAGGTGCAGCACATCCTGTGTCAGCAGCACCACATACATGCATGTACTTTCATGAACACGTGTCGAAGACTGACAAGGAAGAGAAGAAATTGTTGAATAAAGTCATTATTTTTGTTTTCTTTGTGCACAAAACATTGTCGTAGCTTCAAAAAAAAAAGTTAAGGTTAAACTACTGATTCACATGGACTATTTTAATGATGTCCTTACTACCTTTCTGGGCCTTGAACGTGGTATTTCTGTTGCTGTCTATCCAGGGTCAGAAAGGTCTTGGATTTCATTAAAAATATCTTAATTTGTGTTCTGAAGATGAACGAAGGTCTTATGGGTTTGGAACGACATGAAACAACATTTAATTTCTGGGTGAACTATCCCTTTAAGGTGGGTGTGTCAGCTGCGTACTTGGTGACACAGGTACTGTAACTGATCCAATATAAAATATATTTCTTTATGTATGTAATTATGCAGGAAATATTAAACATGAACATGTAGATGGTATTAGTATCAGAAATATATTTGAATATACAATAAATATTACAATTTAAGCCTGTTTCTATATTGCTCTATATTGTATTGAAATTCAAAGCTTGGCCTACCATGCATCATCTTGAAAAAGGTTCATGTCTTTAAGTCCATACCGTATGTTGTCAGTGTTATTTCTCTGAATGATGATATGATGCATGTTTTTTTTCCCCCCCTGACTGAACAGCATCTATTTCAGACTCTTCAAGATCGCACAAATGGCGTTTTACTAACATTACAATTTCCATAAGTAAAATGTTATGTATGTAATTAATTATTAATTTAACCAACATTTAAATCATTAACTGCTTCAAAATGCATGCTGTTAATGAAATCATTGTTGAAACAATTGCATTTATCCTACTGTACGAATAAAAACTATAAAATAAAATAATTACATAAACAGTCAATAGGCTAACTGTACAAGGCAAATTAAAGTATATGTGCATACAAAGCATATATTTTTATTCAGATTTCAGAATAAGCACTTTGTCGTTTGTAATATATGTAATATATGACTTCTTAGGTGATGTTTTCTCATTAAAATCATACGATTTCCTATTAATTCAATAGAATGTATTGGAATACTAGGGAATACTAATATGGCAGCGTGGTGGCTTCACTTTTGTGACATCATGCAGAATGCTCAAATGGGCCAAGACTCCTGTAACTCACACTAGATTTTGTCTAGCAACTTGCTATTACCATGTTAAAACAACATATTTCTACAATGTTAAAACACACTAGCAACATGTTAAAACATATGTGGTACTGCGAGAACCACCAACTCGCTTGGGACGTAGAAAGTGTCCGTAAAAGATGTAAAATGATGGCTCTACCCACAAAAGCACTTTCGTACAAGGTGTAGTTTATTTACAGCACCGCAGATATATACAAAAGTCCATGAGTGATGGCGTGTAGAAATATATACAGTGTAATCACCAATGATCCAAAACAAAACAAAGTAGCAAAGAAAAACAAACTGGAAAATAAAGATGAAAAAAGATATCGACAAAATATATACACAAAGGGTATCCTCAGTATACTCGCTTTGCTGGGTGTTTGCTCACGGCACTACTGTTGCACGCTCGCATTCGACTTGGTTAACAAGTGCTAAATGTGAGTCTGGCCTCCCTTTTTA